>JAWZYV010020196.1:0-22362 GCA_038373885.1 Cheiracanthium punctorium | reverse complement strand
GATATGTTCCGGATCAAAAGCAGTGGCGAGCCACATCCGGCCCGCGGGCCGGCGATTGCCCATATGTGCTGTATATAGACCTATTAATACTCAGCGTCTATGAGTGAGACATTCCCAGTGCGATATTCTATAAGCACCATCACCATGCAAAGGTGATGATAAAGGTGTTAAGTAGATTCGTGCTCCTGTCTTTACTAAATCCAGGCAATTTTTACATTTGATAAAAAAGAAATAATTAAGACATATATATCTCAAAAAATAAAAAATACAGTGACCAGTGGTATTAGGTAGGTAGTCGATGGAATAAAAACAGCGAGTAATAAATAGTCAGTCAGTGAATCATATTTATAGGCTGTAGATTCTTTGAAAAAAATCTGTGCAAATTGAATGTGTTTTCAGTCGTTTATTTAAAATTTCTAATTTTTCTGCAGCAGTGCTAAATACTAAACGTGTATTCCGTCACCATAGTGTTCATATTGTTTTGTTCAAACACATCCTTTTTTCTTACCTACCACGCTTTGTATGCGTTTAATCTACCTTTTTGCTTAACAAATCCAAGACGCGTGTACATCAGTTTATTTTCTTCTCTCTCATCTCAGACTTGGCGCCAGTTTATCCTTCAAATCCGTCAAATGTATGTTACGAGTCCACTCCAGCGGTTTATCTTTCTGTCATCGGTCACTTGTTACAAGTAATTACCTGCAAATCTCGTGACGGCCGGACTGTTAAGTCCAGATAGTCTAACGTGCCTTAGAAAACACACACACACACACACACACACAAAAAAAAAAAAAAAACCCTCTCAAATGCTAGAATCTTTAAGCCCGGGTTTCCTGGAGGCGGCCGGCGTCCAGCGACCAGAGTGATTAATGACCTCAGCGGTGCCTCTCGCGTCCAAAGAACGCGTTTGTTAAAAAGTGGTTTGCTACTCGCGAAAGCGGCAGGAGGGGACGCTCGGCGATCGCCGCTTCCGTCCAGATGTGGTGGACGCTCGGCGAACGCCGCTGCCCGTGGAGAATTCGTGGACGCACAAAAGAAATACACACCATCCAATGTACCTTGGATTTTAACGAATTCACATTAAATGAGTATTAATAAGTAGTTATTTATTGTGAATGGAGAATATAAGTACTAATTAATGCTTGATTAAACAGAACTTAGCAGTCGCATATTTTCATAAATCACATTTTTTTTTTTTTTTCATAATTATATACTCAACGATACAAAAGAATAAAAAAATATATTTACATGTTACAAATGTATATACTGTTTGCTATTACACACATGCATTGAATGAGATATGAAAAATATCAAAATACATTTTGTACGTTCTTTTTTCTAAACAAATAAGGTTTAATTCATCATTAAGTATTAATTTTGTATTTAAAGGGACTTTGTACCTGAAATATACTAAAAAACGAATTTTCGATGGTGTCTAGAAATCCCCTGTGATTCTTTATTGTGTTTAGGTAAACAATTTTTTTAAAAACATCCTATTTTACTTTTTGTTTCTTGATTCAATCCAGTGCCGCAACCTGGGTTTACGAGTTCCAGGGGCGGGAGTGAATCTAGGGGCCCTTTTCATGTTATATTTGGTAAAAACGAAAATAAATTAGCACGTTTCATACATTTGTATGTACTCAAAGTCAGAATTAAACGCTTTTAGATAATAACAGATATAACATGTAAGTATGTAGTCAATACAAAAAAGAAAAAAAAAATAAAAAGAAAAAAAATAAAGGAAGAAAAAACAATTCCAAGAGGTATGAATAATAATTAGATGGATTTTGAGGCCCCTACGTGTAGGGGTCCGGGCATTCGCCCCGCTATGCCGCTTTGCACTGGTTCAATCATTATGTACCTCTCGGCCTAGATCCTTTGTGCAGATAATTTTCCGTAATTTCCTAAAAACAATATCAATCATTTTGTAAAAAATATAATACTTAGAATCAGGGGCGTAGCCAAGGGGGGGGGGGTGTCTGTTTTTAGTCTTGGTACACAAATTGAAATAAACTAACAGCACCATGGTCTCCAAAAAATTCACGATGGTTCTTCATAAGCTGCTTTACGCACTACAATAAGCGAAAATGCAGTGGAGTTCGTGAAATTTTCAGAAAAAATTCTTATTAAGAATATTTTCTAAAAATCTTGAAACTGATACAGGTTGATCGATATGTAGTACAGCTTGTAAAGAGACAGTTTCAAAATTTTGAAGTACCTGGCATAATTAGTTTATTTGTAATTATGTACCAAAATCACATGATTTTTTGATCACATCCAAATCACATGACAAGAGCGATAATTTCATATTCAACACTTTCAGCCATTTTCAGTGTGCGAAGCGTTTTCAGAACGAAGAATGCCTGCCCAACAACCGTTTTCCAGAAAGTGGACGCAGAAAAATGCCGCGCGCTCGCGCGCCTGCAGGAAACCACCCTTTCGCGACAGCTGTGGACAGTTTTTCAGGGATGTCACCTCGGGCACTTTTTCGCGGTTGTCAAAGGCGAGCGCTGGACGCTGCCGCTCCCAGGAAACCCGGGCTTTAGTGTTACGAGAATCGAGCTTCTGACTTCTAGGTCATGCCGTGCCATCTGTTTGCTAATTGTGAATGTTTCGCTTACAAAAGCTCATTAATACCATCGCACTTTGGGTCACGATAATGTGTCCTTATCAAATGGACGTCCACTTTCCTTCGTGCCTCATTAAGGGGACGTTTGCGACGCGTTATGGGCAGGCGAGATTCCATGTGGAACTGTTGCGTCACGACTCGGTGAGAGCAGATCAGAACAGAGAAGAGGCGGAGAGTGAAAATGATATACTATTTATTTTTATTTTTTTTACCTCGACGTTGATAAAAGGCATGTGTTATGTTGTGATTTTGACTAATTGATTTCACTGTTTTATACCTCCTGTTTGTTCAGGAGATTTGATGTTAATGTCCTTAACCCAGAGGTACAAGGGAGAAGTGCCCTGCCCCAGAGAGCAAAAGAGCTATTGGATTTATTAGTGAAATAATTTAGTGATAGAAAGAGCTTGGAAGAATTTTTTGCAACAATGCAGAATTTTGAGGGGAGGGGAGGGGGGCTAATATTCCATTTAAAAAATGCTTACTTGATCTAATCAGAATGTAACTAAACAAAATATTAACCGTAGCAGTGTAAAACTTTTGGGAGGGGCTGACTTACATTATAAAAGCCAATTTCACCTAATCGAAACGTAAAATGAAGCAAGATGTTACCGTTAAGCAATGTCTTCTAGGGGTGGGGGTTGGAAGCCCCTTGGCCCTACCTTAGATCCGCCACAGTTTGTAAGTAACCAGCTCCTAAAAAGAAGCTGAACTGAAATCATGTACGGTAAAACACGTCTTATTAGGAGGGGGGGGGGGGTAGCATTTTATTTTTTTTCAGCTGTAACTCTTTAGAGGCTCAATATTATCGCCTTTAATTAGGTCTGTTAATATTATAGCGAGCCCAAAATCTCCTATAAGGTGATTATATAGTGGAGCTTGATTGTTAAGTACGACATGAGATATTTTCCGATCTATAATTTTCTGTTGCGTAGATGAAGTCATAAAACGTACTAAATTGTATTTAGTATACAAATAATTAACCTCTTGCCTGTGGAATATATATGAGAAAAATGTGCCAAAAATGGAAAAAAAATTTCACTTTGTAATTATTCAGAATAGAGTGAAAGAGAAAGTTTAGTTGGGGAAATGTTAGCTATTAAAAGAAACCTAACCGATATATGACCTTCAGAGCGTGCAGACTAATGCATATTCGGCGAAAAAAAAAAAAAAAAATTCAGGGACACGCAGTCTATGGCATTTTTGTTGTTGTATTTATCGATCTATATTTTGTGCTTTAGAATCTTTTTGTTTTTAAACCACAATTGCTGTGGTTACGCTGAAAGCAAGCTGTAGCGAGAGAAGGTTTGATACAGTGTTAAATTATTGTTCTCATCAACGGATTAATGCAGTTGTGTAGCCACAGTGGGTGGCACCCGGGGCGGATATAAGTGGTGTCATGCCCCCATGCATGCGATATTTTTAGAATTTTTGCTACAAGCCATCGGGTGTCACCCCTTTGAGGGTAATACCCGATGAAAATGGTGGGACACCCGGGAAAGGGGGGTCCGCCCCCTCGGTGGACACCCGGGAAAGGAGACGGACCGCCCCCTTTCCCCCCATCCCCCCTTGCTACGCCACTGATTGTGTGGGTGGGGGGCGGTTAGTTGATAGATTCACATACACGTCCATTTTGTGGAAGTAAAATAGGTTATTTTACATTAATTTCTTTTTTCTTTGTAGGGCAAACCGCCCTTTATTCCTTGATTGTTCTGAATGCATTCATCCAAACCTGAAGGCTCCCATATATCTATGTTACATGTTCAGAGTTAAATGAATATCAGGAAATTAATGGCTTTATACTGTTCTGTCTTTTTCCCAAGCTCTGTGTCTTAGAAATGGAAATATGTTAATTAATGTCATATACAAATTCATACAGGGTGTCGACAGATCAGGGAAATCATGGAAAAATCAGGGTACTTTATCGATCTGGAAAAATCATGGAAATATCAGGGAATTTTGCAAAAATATTTAAAAATCAGGGAACTTTCGTTTTTGCCTAGTGAACTAGATCATTTTTAACTGTCAATCTGATGCGCGGCTCCGTTCTAGATCACACGATACTCAACTGATGCACAGATACAGACATTTTACGAATCCGAAACCAAAATACAGATCATACGAGAACAGAAATATGAATCCGAGACTCAAGTGATGCAGGCACTATCACTATACGAATCCAGAAAAGGGCATGTATTCGGACTCGTTCCAAGATACGGATCATACAAGAAACCGCATATGTGAATTGCTTCCTGATTAAAGTCATAGGTAAAATGAATGGTAAAAGATGATTTAGTCTTCTACTGCACCGTTGTGTTTTTTGAAGTGATGGGACATTTGAGTGATGCCTGCTAAGATCCCCAGCAAGACGATTTTTTTAAATAGATAGTGCTCATTTTTAAGCCTTTTTACACATTTTTTAAAATTTCAAACGATACATTGATTGAAATAAAATAAGTTGACTAGGTGGCCAGTTTATTTTGATCAGTCATCCTTACGCGTAAAATTGAACACTATTTTTTATAAAACGAGGAAACTTTCTGCTACATATTGTCTTTTAGTGTTCTTTTAGTGTCTGTTAGTTAACTAAATTTTATGTTTGGATTTATGAAACTGAATTACAATTTTATTAATATTAAGCATTTTTGTGGTTTTCTATTATTTATTTCCCTATATGAAGCATTCACCTGTTGGTGCATGATACACAATGGTGATTTACATGAAAGATTATGGTATGTATATAATTAGTTCTGGAAATTTGATAAAGATAGTCAGGGAAATCATGGAAAAATCAGGGAACTTTTTTTCTCAATTTCTGTTGCCACCCTGTCATACGTTTGAACAAATCGGCTTGAAAACTTGAACGAATACATTAAAAAAAATTCAGACAAAACTCTTATCAACTTCAAAAATTTGCAATCTACCAAATCTCCGATTTTTAGAAGTTTTTTAAGTCCGTAAACTTACCACTGATAAGAGTAGTTCAGCTGAAAAAGTGAAGTTATAGCGACCAAAGTTGGACGTAAATTCCGCGAGATTATTCAGCTGTTGCTCTAAGTCGGTGTAATTCGCACTCTATAATTTTCTAGAAAGCGCAACTAGCGAAAGCGTAATTTTCTAGAAAGCACCTCCAGAGTATTAGACTTCTGAGAGATTAAATAAAAATGCTTTCTTCTTCATGAACCACGGGTAATCGAATTAATAAAGAAGTATCATACGGATAATCGAATTAATACTTAGGATAGGTATCGTGTACGGAGCTTTCAAAACGGTTACAATTTTTTTTTTTTTTGACGCTAGATAACAACTTTCTCTGCTAGGGGGTTAACGAATATGTGCACGACCTGTTCCGAATAATCTGCCAGTGTTATTGCATGCAACGGGCTTCAAGTAAATATTGCCACCATCCGAAGAGAATTAAAATGCAAAATAGCTGGATTAGGATTAAAAATTCAAGTACTTTTAAAGAGCCATTAAATACAATACAGCGTGGATTGAGATCATTCGCAAGTTACAAACAAGCAATGAAATTTTCACATTTATATATTGGATGCTTGCAGCATGATTTATATATTTTTTTTTAATTGCTGGGCTAATATTTAAGCACCTCGATGTGTATTCACTCGGATGCATTTGATTCGCCCATGACACGTAAACATCCTATTTATCTGTGTCATAGGGAGGAATGGCAACTAAACAGAGCCCGCATTATTTATTATTGCCAGGGTGTGGTGCGTTTGGAAACAAAAAAAAAAGAAGGGGGGGGGGGGAACCATGGAGGAAAAAAAACAAAGAGAGAAAAATAAAATGTGAAAGGTCGAATCCGGCCGCAGCTTACACTACAACGACATTTCAATATGAAAGATTAGATTAGGGTGTAAAAAAATGAAATGCATTAAGAAAATGGGAAAAGTGCTGGTTCGAAAACGAAAACCGAAACCTGTTTCGGACAGCTGGAGGTGAGAAAGATCATTCATTAGAATCAGCACATTCATTGAGTGGCTCTGCTAATGAGCAGCGTTTAAACTCTCGTATATGAATTAAATGTAGAGTGAGAGGAGGGATTTCTTTCTTTTTTCCCCTTTCTTTTTTTTTAAATAATTCATTGGTTGGGCGATTTAAAGTACGAGATTTAAGCAGACGACTTCACAGTTTTGTTTGTTCTTTAGTAGGTTGGCGGTATCAAGGAAATGGAATTCGTAATGGGATACTTACATTATTAGTCATGATCACATGAAGCGTTTTTTACTCCCTATTCCTCCCCCCCTCCTCCCTTTCCCTCCCTCTGCGCGCTCACTCAGACACACACACCTAAAGCACTAGCAACACTTGTTTTGATTACTTTGATTAAACTGTTTTTGTATTGACTCCTAGTATTCAAAATTTTAAACAAAACTTTAGTTCTACAAAAGTGGCACAGTATGTAGAGTTAAAAGCAGATTAAGAGAAACTTTAAAGAATGCTACACGCCAGAAAATCCGTTTTAACTCCTTTAATAAAATGCAGTACCGTTATAAATTATTCGGGGTACCGGCAAGTAATGCCGCTTTTCCGTGCGTCAATATTTTGCCTATCGGAAAATACTGAAGCTAATAATACGAAATTTGGCATGTGTGCGAAATTTGTAACGTAGTGTTCTTGTAATGGGAGGATTTCCAAAAATTCGTAATTTGTGAGATCGTTTTAAAATTCCCCCTCCAAAGAGGGTGGGCGTCCAAAGGGTGAGAGGCCCTCCAAAGAGGGTGGGCTTGTGGATTGTGACGGTACACCTGATCTTTCAAGTAGATTCCCCGCCGCCCCCCAAAAAATCGCATGTCAAATCTAGCGAATAGGGAGATCAGTCCATTGCACTTAGCGTATGCCTTTTCTTAGTCAAAGGCTTATGTACTGTTTGCCTGATCGTTTCTGACATTGAATTTCTTTTGAAAACTGTGCCTTTTTGCAACAAAACTGTGGTCCATATGATGTACCTCCAAAACAATAAAAATGCGCTGTCCCAGTGAATAAACCATTTTTTGAAACATATGCTAGTATGTAGAATTAATACCGATCTGAAAGGGCGGAATGCTTACAGCATAGCAGCGCCATCTATTGACAAGCTTTGTAACTAATTTCGAAAATTGCTGAGAATAAATTCCCTTGTTCCCTTAGCGAAATGCTGCAAACCGTACAATTCTATTGCCTTCCGTTTTTCTTTAATTGATTTTTCAAATCGTCGGTCATTTTGGGACACCCGGTATTACTAACGCATCTGTGTTATGTACAAGTATAAAAGTTATTTTTTATGTACTAGTGTAATATTAACAAATCATGATTTTAAAGATAGTACCGTGCAATTCCCCCCCCCCCTAATTGAAGAGCAGATTTCTTAACAATTTTTCTCCTTAACCTTGATACCGTATTTTCATATTTTAGCCGTGGATTTCTTTAAAAAGAAATCCAATAAATAAATATCAAACTATTGCAATGTTATTCTATGTCAGGTTTTAAGGTTTTTTTTTCTTCGGTAAGAGGAAACTTCGGCTAAGAAACCGATTGTTTTCTGTCACGTGACATATCCACGTCTCTCGTGATTCACGCCAAATTTCGACAGGTGTTTCCTTTTGGGAGAGTGCAGGCGACGAACCCTCCTTTCCGTAGAAAAGAAGTCAATAGAACGTCACTCCAAGGTCTGTTGCCGTCAGCTCATCGGAAAGCAAGAGAAATAGGATGGCCTTATCGATGTTTTTTGTATGCTGCTCGTGAATAATGTTATGTCATGCATTGTTTAAATTTTCCAAGGATGATTGTGCATGCGCCTTTCTGAGCCAGCCATATTTGGTAATATTCATTAGAGATCGGCACGGGCCAAAAATTTTAACTCGGGGGGGTCCGAATTATAATAGTGACCTCGGCTCATAAGCGTAGTGTCGGAGCGGAGGGGGACTAAGCGCCTAATTTATTCACGGATTTACGGGAGTGGGATAATGGGATTAAATTGTGATAGCTATAATCGACTGCGTTTAAAATTTTTCACAATGTGGTTATTAAAAAAAAAAAAAAAAAAAAAAAAACCACACACACTCAAGGAGAATAAGTTTTGTGGTGGTATTCATTATTCATGTGTGACATTCTTTTTTTTTTTTTAAGGGGGGGGGGAATAGGCGATCAACACTTTTTTCCCACACTTAGGAATTGCTAGTTTTCTAGTCAGGCGATTATTTTTCAATGACATTAGTCGGATGATTTGTTTCTGCCGTGTCGTGCTCTCCGTTTGATGTGATTTTAAGTATAGAGCAGAAATGGGAAATAGCGTGTTAAATGAAAAGTATGACCTTCGGATGGTTTATTTGACTGGTAGTTTTTGCGCAAGTCTAGACGGACTTCACGTTAACTAGCATTTTAGAATAAGCAAATTAATAACTAGAATACTCAACAAAAAATACTAGTGTTAAAGGTAAAACTGAACAAAAATTTTGCAAGTTATATTGCCTCAAACGATGTATCAGTAAACGATATATATAATAAACATCTAATGCAACTTTAAAAAGACAGTGTCTTGTCTCATGTTAAAATGACTTTTAAAAAATGGGTGTTTTCGATTATCACTAGTCATGTACCGAGTAGCATTTTGGTCGAGTAACCGAGTACTCGGCCATTTTAAATTTTATTATTTGTCTAATAAAATTGTGTTAAGATTGATACTTTATTTATAAACTTGATCTTGAAAACGTCTTATTTTAAAGTATGGTTAGATGACAAATTGCACATGTATATTGTTTCATGTGAAGTGTGCCAAAAATTTTGCAATAACATGCATTTAGACTGTCAATAACTAATTGAGAGTTAGTTTTAGATAACTAGTGAGATTAGACTCACTATTATACTCGATCAAGCTTAGCAAATTACTTAAAACATAAAGGTTAGTAACAAGTACCAGCATCTAATTTTCAGACTATATAATAAAATCTTGTTATGACAAACTTCAGTTTTACAAACGTTTTTGATAACAAATAAAATATATCTATTTAAAGAAAACAAATGTAGTACAAATTCAGTCATAATGCAGTTTCACTTTAACAAATTATTCAGATATCATTTCGGATATATTATTCGAGTATTAATAAGTAAAGCTGCACAGCTATTTAATGTAGATGACACTGAGATGGATGTCCACCATAACTAAGGTGACCATACGTCCCGTTTTGAACGGGACAGTCCCGTATTTAGGTGGCTTGTCCCATTATCCCCCAGCATAGCTTTGGGACACCGTAATGTCCCGTTTTTAGAAAATGTCTCCTTCAATGTCCCGTTTTTAGAAAGAGAGCAACCCACGGTAACGATTTCAATAAAGGCCGCTAAAAATCTAAAATCATCCAACGGCAGTGTTTAAAAAAAAAAAACTGACCTCCCACCCTCCTCTCGCGAGACGCAAAGAAAACGTCGTGGGGGATGTATTGCTTTTGTGTTTGTTCTTTTTTTTTGTCAACTATTTCAGTTTATTTAATTTTTATTTCTTTTTTTTTAAAGTCACGTCCCTCTTTCGCTTCCCCCTCCCCCCGATCTCCCCTTTATTTTCTCTTTTCGCTCTGGTTTTCTAAGAATTTTTTCCCTTCCGAATGAACACTTCCTTTTTTCTGTGTGTGCTTTTGTTTACATTTCTCACTTTCCTACCTTCCTGCCTTGTGTCGGATGGTTTTTTTGAAGTCGAAGAAGGGCCTACCCCTTGTACCACCCGAAACGTACGTCTTGCACTATTTCTTGTAGTGTATGTGTGTTTTAGCATAGGTTTTTTTTTCCCACTTTATTTTGATATTTACATTAACACAAGTTTTTTTGCGCGTTTTCTTAACAACTAAAAGATACCCATACCTGTCAATTCAGTCTCCCTACACTATTACCTTAAAAAACGTAGATGTCCCGTTTTGAGGGCGAAAATAAATACACTATTGCCGAAAAGTAGATGTCCCGTTTTGAAGGCAAAAATAAATGGTCACTTTAACCATAACCCATCTAAAAAATGTAATGAAGTCAGTGTTGATGATCCAGACACAGAGATACTCGAAAAATTTCTCCATTTTGGAAATGTTTTGAAGATGTAGTAAATCCACTTGTGGTGTTTTCAACTTCAACAAAGCAACTCTGATTTAATTTTTAAAAAAGTGAAAAAAAAAGTCTTTTTTTTTTTTTTTTTTTTTTTTTTTTTTCAGGGGAAAAAATTTAAGGAACTGACAATCCATTTGCCTGGTGGAAATGTGTAAAAACTTTCCAGTTTTGTCGAAAATTGCTAAGTAATTCTTGTATGCATCGTTTGGCTCTGCTTACAGGGAATTTTCTCTGAACAGGCTACATATAATAAAAGAAACCGCATACCATCTCAAAATGTAGAACAATTTGTATTTTTACATAATTTGCTATCCATAAAATTTAATTATTAAAATCTTTTTTCAATAACATTTCAGTAGATTTTTTTTTCAATTATTTCTTTGTCAAAGATCAATCTTTTCCTATTGTTTTGAGAGTGACCTACTTTTTACTTTTGCTTGAGTGACCTCATTTTTATTCTTGAATGTATTATTATATATTCATATTTTTATGAATTATTATATGCGTTATTTATATTTTCATAATTTTTTACAAATTATTTTAATAAGGTTAAAAATACTGAAATTTTTACAACTACTCGGTATTAGCCGAGTACTCTATCAAAATTTAGCCGAATACGGACGAATACCGAATAATTACCGAGTACTCGGTAAATCTCTTTATTATTCTGATTTAATTTTGACATTAACTCTGATTTAATTTTGTATGAAGCAAGGCTTTATATATTTGAAGATTTTAAAAATTTTGTAGAAAACATAAACCAAAATTGTTAGTAGGTTTTTATAGGACTACTAAAAAATCAGTTATGATTGCTCATTAATTTTAGCTTAAATAAGTAAAAAGATATGAAACTAATATTCCATGTAAAAATTGACGGAAATTCTTCAATGTTATGTATGTTTTCATAACGACTTTTTGATTTGAAATGCTTTCCTAATTTTTATATTAAATTCTAATTTTGAAACTTTTCAAGATGATTTTTTTTTATTCATATCACTATTTATTCCACCAATCCGCTTTTATGAATCAATCGCACTTAATTCGAAATTAAAACGAAGTACTTTCGCCCTTAGAGAAGGTGGGGGGGGGGGGGTGAAAAAAGTCAAATTATACTTTTTTTTTTAAATTTTTTCTCGCCATTTGCTGTAGTATTTAATTTCTTTTTACTACCCAAAATTGCAAAAGTGAAAAAAAAAAAGTAGTGTTTTGAGTTTTGTAGCGCAGCCATATCAGTTAACTTGTTCCGCGTTATTTCTTCCAAAATGATTGCCAGATGGCCCAAGCGCGAAGTGTGCTGTAGGAGAAGAGGGCTTGTGGGTGTATGGGTGGGTTTAAAAAATCGACAGATCGAGCGAAAGTGGTTTACCGCATGATTAAAAATGGGAAACGGGATGAAAATTATCCATGGCCAGACGTTCCTGAGAGCAAGTCAAACATATATTGCACGCGTGGGAACAAGTTGGGACTTACTCCTGTTAACAGATGGTGCTGTTTATGATACGTATAAAAAAAAAATGAAATTTAACTTTTCGTTTCTTTAAGAAAATCTTTAGTCCTGGAATAAAGCTTCATTCTACCTCTGAATGTTTAGTTTGCCGAGTTGTTTTGTTTCCTTCTGGATTTCTAAATGTTCATAATACTTTGTTCACACAATCACAATTCGTTGGATGGATTTAGATTTCTTCATTTAGAATGACATATTTCATTTGTTATTTGGATCATGGCACGGTTAAAAAATAAAGGAGTAGAAAGCACTTTTCTGTTAACACCACACATCGATTTTTCAATTTTTTGGCTTCAAATATAGTTTAACTGTGCAAACTTTTGAAATGATCTGATCAATATTAATGTCGTAAAAAGGCTTTTAAATATTTTTACGACAGTATCGACTTTTTAAATGCGACCCCTTTAAATTGTTTTTTCTCTGCTGTAATTTTTTCACAAAATCTTAGAATTTTAAAGTGTTAAAACTGCAAGATATATTCACCAATGAACTTGAATTTTTGTGTGTGTTCAGTATGATTAGCTTTATAGAATTAGTGTTTGATTTTGTTATACCTTAAGATAATTTTTTTTTAAGTAACACCTATCTTTTTTTTTCCCTTACGTTTTTCCATTATTGTAAACTTAATTTTACTATTTCTCTCAAACAAATTCATCAACAGCAAAATCTATCCTTACAGTTGTAAACTAAAGTATGAATTTTGTTAACTGATGTGGGTTTGTCGTTCATTTAGCATATAGAACAGCTTGCAAAGGTATTTAAAAATTTTCAAGTCGATAATATAATAACTGGGTCATTCCATTTCAAATCAACCAGGCCATGTCACCCACCGTCTCGGATTTCTTTGAAAATTTTTATAAATGTAGCCATTAGTGTTCTAACTAACAATATAAAATTTTACTTCAATATCTCTAATACTTTTTAAGATAAAAATTATTAAAATAAAGGGAAAGTGACCATAAATGGCGTTTTTGCATACACTTATTTTAATGGTGCTTTTTCAGATGAAAAATCATAACTTTCTTTATTTTCAATATATTAAATTGAAATTTATACCAAAATGTTCACAAAGGTTTGGAGATTATAGAAAAAATTAATTTGATAGTCCTGTTTAAAACTGGTACCCCCCAAAAATTCATAAACTTTGTTTTTTTCAAAAAAATTTCATAAAAACAATAATTTTGCAAAAGCTGTTTCAGAAAAAGGCGCAGCTCTTAACAAAGCAAACTATTTTTTTACTTACATGTAAATGCATAAAGTAAGATAATTTAAAATAAAAACAGTGGTATTTTGAGTCCTAATAGGTTAATTTAATTAAAAACCAAATATTTTGATGATTTTTCTTAAAATGTTATGCTGCATGCAAATGTTATTATAAAATAATTATTTATTTATTTAATTTAAGAAGGTGCTTATTTTATTTAAAAGTTAATAATGAGTTAAAGTTATTTTACTTAAAATTTAATTTTTTTATTTTTAAAATATAAAACTTTTTAAACAAAATCTGAATATATACATATAGTAAATATGTGTCAAAACTTGGAAGTTTTTCTTTCTTTCTTTCTTTTTTTTTTTATTGTCAACTACAAGTTGAATTACACTCATTCTGACTTATTTTAGATCAGTAATATAACTGTTAATTTTATTTTTTTTAATGTAGACAATGCTTTGTTTATAATGGGAATCTCCTCGCCTGTCAGGTAAAAAACTTGGTATTTATTTATATTTAATTGTGTGTCATAGGAAATCAAGTTAAAATAGTTTATTAATGTTTAAATCAGTATTTTTTAATCTGTTCAAGCAAAAAGGAAAACGAGAGAGTGTGTCAATAACAAATAATTAAAAAATGGGCGTTGGAGAGAAAAAGTGGCAACAGGCTGTTTTTTTTCCCCAGAAATGATGCAACTTTTTAAGTTATTTTTATGCAATTAAGTTATCCTAATTTAGAGATTCAAAGTTTTTTAGAATATCTCTTCAGAAGTTGTACTATGTAGAAAAAAGAAATTTAGTTAAATTTATGTGCTGCATGGTTGGAAATTTTTCAAATTTAAATGTCGTCTCAGCCAATTCTGTAATTTTTTAGGGTGGGGTGGGGGAGGGAAGGGTGTAAATTGCCTGAGACATGAAGAAGGCATATCTATATATTGTTTATATATAAAACAATTTTAAAAACTGTTTTGTTTTTATCATAATTTTGTTTATTTTTACATCAGTTTAAAAGAACTAAGTAGTCCCTTTTCAGTCAACAGGCTTTTGGACTGTAACTAGATCAGATCACATGCTTTCTGTTTGTTATGTGGTAAGGAGCTGGTGTAAGAGAAGATGCAGGAGGAGATACTGAGTAGTGTAATATAGTAAAGGCCATTGCCCACACCCAGTGATTGCTGCAGCTACAATGTATTTGAAGGAGGATATTTGGCCACGTCTTACATTGGGTGACACATATGCTGTCCTCTACTGAACAATAGATGGGGGGTGTGGGGGGAACAATAGAGTGGGGCCCCACAATATTATCCACGGTCCCCAATTACCTTTTGTCCGGAGTATTTCCTCTTTCGCTGCAGTGCGAAAAATTTATTGCTTACAAATGATAATTGGCCAAGCAGCGAGTGGCTCCCTCTCGATGTGGAAAGCGGCTTTAAAGGGGTGGGGTCCACTCCCTCTTCCAATGTGTCACCCTCTTGTTTGCAGGTGTGAATATCTCTTCCTTGGTCAGATGCTTTGAGAATTGGAATCAGTTTTGCCTTTCTTTGATTAAGTGAAGATGTTCTTTGAGTAATTTGGAATTCTTTTTGATGTTCTCTGGGATTGTTGAAAATATTTTAAAGAATCAAACCAATAATCTAAAGCTAAATTATTCAGCTTGATATATAAGCTCATTTTTGTTTATCTAATTCAAAGACTAAATTAGAATTTTTTTTTTTTTTTTACTATTACTGAATATCAATTCCATTTAATATGGCAGCAGAACATTCCCAAACGTGCTGTAGTATTGCCCAAGAAAATGGAACTGAATGCCATAAAAGGACTTATACTCAAGTGGAAACTGTATCAAGTTCTGCATTATTAAGCCCTTCAGACTTGAACTTAATAAGTTTGAGAAGAAATGTACAATCTGAGCTTTTACTTAATATTTGTGAACATCACAAATTATTTTATTTGAATAAATTTGAAATACTTCAAACATCATGTTTTGACCCGTTTAAGTGCCATAAAAGAAAGAGAAAAAAATGTTTGAGAACCATTAATTTAAATTTATCTGAGGTAATTAACAAATTGCTGAACTGTGAAAAATAGATTCCTGGATAAAAAATATGTAGTTTTTGTAGGAAGAACGTAAACAAACTTATTTCTGAGATTGATGGCAAAGTATCAACTGGCAGTGATACCAGTGACAAAGTATATTTGTCTGACAAATTTCAAATTGTCAATTTCAAAACAAGAAGCTTTAGAAGATGTTAATGTATCATTACAAAATGTAGGTGAAACTCAAGAAAATTGTTTGTTTTTAACTAAAGTATTAATTTGTAGTTGACAATAAAAAAAGCTAGAAAAATTTTGACGCATGTTAACTCTATGCATTTCCGATTTTGTTTAAAAAATTTTTAATTTTAAAATAATTTAAATTTTAAGTAAAATAACTTTAACTCATTATTAACTTTTAAATAAAATAAGTGCTTTTTAAAATTAAATAAATAAAAAATTATTTTATAATAACATTTGCATGCAGCATAACATTTTAAGAAAAATCATCAAAATGTTTGGTTTTTAATTAAATTAACCTATTAGGACTCAAAATACCACCGTTTTTATTTTAAATTATCTTACTTTATGCATTTACATGTAAGTAAAAAAATAGTTTGCTTTGTTAAGAGCTGTGCCTTTTTCTGAAACAGCTTTTGCAAAATTATTGTTTTTATGAAATTTTTTTGAAAAAAACAAAGTTTATGAATTTTGGGGGGATTCCAGTACTAAACAGGACTATCAAATTATTTTTTTCTATAATCTCCAAACCTTTGTGAACATTTTGGTATAAATTTCAATTTAATATATTGAAAATAAAGAAAGTTACGATTTTTTATCTGAAAAAGCACCATTAAAATAATTGTGTGCAAAAACGCCATTTATGGTCACTTTTCCATTATTTTAATAATTTTTATCTTAAAAAGTATTAGAGATATTGAAGTAAAATTTTATATTGTTAGTTAGAACACTAATGACTACATTTATAAAAATTTTCAATGAAATCTGAGACTGTGGGTGACATTTTTGGAATTTACTGGGTGATTTGAAATGGAATGACCCAACTTTATTTGTATTTATGTAGCAAAATCTTGTGATTTTTTTCGAGCTAAAGTATGAGTTGGCCTTAAGGGACTCGAACCCTTTTTTCCTCTACCCCCACACCCCATTGTCCACAATCAGCTCTTTTCAATAAATAAGAAGTAAACTATAACGATCATGTTTATTTAAAGTCTCTCCACCTACATCTGATGATATAAGTCCTTATATTATTTCGACTGCCCGCAATCAGCTGTTTTCAATAAATAAGAAGTAAACTATAACAATCACGTTTATATAAGCCTCTGAACAACATCTGATGATGTTAGTGTTATATCATTTTTGTATCCAAGTAACAAGAACTCCCGTGAAAGGAGAAAAGTGCTACGTTAGAAAACGACATTAAGTGCAATTACTACCTCTGTAAGTTTCATCAGTTGGTTAATATGCTCTTCTCGTTATCAGAGCTCTGCTGTAAATAGGTTGATATTTATCTTTAAAATGCTTGGCTAGTTGAACCACCAAAATACATTTACTTGCCTTTATCTCTCCTGTGTTTTACCCAATTAGTATCATTTGCTTAGATTAACCCAAGATATGATTTATCGTTGTACTATAATTGGATAACATTAGGGTCTTGTGGATACCGTTTTCTGGTAAGTTAACCGCTAAAACTGAAGAAAAATCTGTTTAAGTAATCCCCCGTGGGCTGATAATGACCGAGATAGTTAAGAATTTGTGTAAGTTCATACTCATGAATTTGATATAAGATTCCCTTTTGTTCAAAAAGTTGACTATAAAAGGAAGAAGACCGCGAAAATATTTTGTTTCGTATGCTTTTGAAAAATATGTAGCAGTTCTTAAATTGCATTAGAGTACAACTACATTATAAAATTTTATTTTATTTGTATGCTTTTGAAAGACAAAATTTGCATAGGAAATGTGGCATGGAAAAAATGCACCTTCCTTTGCAAATGGCGAATTACAAGAAGGAACTTTGATGTTATTTCACAGTATGTGTATGTAGGTAATGGTCATGACTTGTGTTGGGGTAGACTACTGAAGAATTGCATTTCTAATTTTCTTAAACTGATTAGAACGTTTGAGAAAGTACGCTTTGTTTATGGACTATGTCTACAAAGAACAAAAGCAACTTTCTTAATCAGAGAATGTAATTACTTTTCAGTTGTACACTAATATGACTGTTTAAGGTTCATAAAGAAAATGTTTATTTTTGTCATTCACCTCGAAGAAAAGAAAAGAAAAAAAAAACTATGCCATTAGAAAGCGCACTAAGAAAATTTCTTTTTTTCCCGCTCCTAATTGTTTTATTGCACGCTTGATTGCTCATTAGTGGTAAATTTTGGTCACTTCGTTTAGAACAATTTTTTAAACAAGATTTTGTAATGTTTATTTAGCGTTACGTTGCATAATAATTTATTAGTTTTAATACACAATAACATCGAATACAAAAATAGATGTTATATTAAAGTTTTAGATGTGATTTGACTTATGAAATTTAGTTTGGTTCTTGTGGAGAATAAAACACGATCTTGGGAAAAATTATGTCAGAAATTACCACAAAAACGAACGCGTTTTTATTTGGTGAACGAAGTTTAAAATCTTACTTTTAAACACTTTGAGGCGTAACCCTTTCCCAATGCTGAAAAAAGGGCAGCCGTTGCCATCACTCGACTTAACTACCAGCAAGATGGCGGACGATCGAAACTTTCATCGCGAGCCACAGATCTAGAGACCCTTTTTTGACGACAGCTGGCTGTGCGCGGGCACAGCCAGCTGCGTCAAAAAAGGGTCTCTAGATCTGTGGCATGCGTTGAACATTTCGATCGTCCGCCATCTTGCTGGTAGTTAAGTCGAGTGATGGCAACGGGCAATCTATCCAGCTGTTCTCGCATTCTTCCATTTTTCAACAGATGTCAGTGCTGTTAAAATTAATCGTGACCATTTTTTACGTGAAATGACGTGCTTAAAAAGTAAAGGATTCTTGTGGAGCTCTGTCACCCGCAACTATTTTTATAGAAATCCAATCTATTCTTCGTGACTGGCAACAGTCAAAACATCAGAGTTTGGTGTTCCCAGAGCGGGAACATTGCGCGTTAAAGGATTAAAGCTGTTTATAAAACGACTACTAGTGTTTTACATTGTATTTATAAGATGGATATTACAGACCGGATAATAATGTCGTTTTCTCGTATGCCAATATTTCGGTTGCGTTGTCAAAAATATTGAAGCTAATAATACGGAACTGGCATGCAAGTGAGATTTTTAACTAATCCGCTGTATTAAATAGCAGTTTCCAGAATTTGTGACTTAAGTAGGGAACAAAACGTTCTTTTCACATATCCCACGTGATCACAAAAGAATCTAGTCCCCCTAATAGATTGAACTTTTGTTGATTGTTGGCTGCTAAAAAGCTTTTTTGATAACCCGCAATATTTTCTTTTTAACTGCAAAACCTTTTCTTTTGCTTTAATTAGATTGTAGTAAAAATTAAATTCCTTCATAGTTTTTGAATTTCGAATTTAACACTCATAATTAGTACTTAAATACGCTCTTCGATAAATATTGTTGTTGTGTCGTACTTTCAGATTGAGAAATGAATTCTTTAAATTTGTAAAATTTTTTTTGATTGTTTATTGGAATTTTAAGGGTGTTTGTCCGAAGTGAAGAAAAAAAATTCTGCGTATTAAAAATTGCTTAGTGTGCCTCGTTGCTCTATATAACACCGTCGCCATTTGAATATAGTGAAACTATTTCTACATGATTTGTAATACTAATGGTAAGAGAAGTAAAATCACTAAATGATAATTTAATGAAAGTATATATAATGCTGACTAATTTCCCTTTTTACCGGATTTTTTATCACTTAATGTAGTGATTCCCGATCATTTAACATTGTGTCGTTTCTCCCAATATAGGATATCTTAGGATAGCGCCCCCACCAACCCCCTCACACTCCTCAGCTTACGTAGTTTTTTTATTCCTCAAAAATGAACATTTAGTTGCCTTTTCTACAGAATAAGGTTGTCGTCGAAGTTTAAATAAACATTTTAAGCGAAAATAGGTATGTTTTGAAGTAAAAATGAGAATGAATAGGATTATTTTTACTTTCCGAACATGTACCATGTAAGGAAAGTATTCTAATCATGAAAAAATTCGACTTCGAGATTTTGGTGTATTGACACGTTTTGAGGTCTTCTGAATTCATTTATGCTATTTTTAGGAGATGTGTGTATGTGTGTGTATGTAAGTGAACAAACACGATAGCTCCTACACGGGGCATTCGATTGAGCTCAAATTGGGTATATATGCTATAAACCACCGTCGCAAGACCGGTATTGATTTTGGTGTGTATAGGACTAATAGTTTTTCTACAGGGCTACAACAAAGATTTCTTTTACATTATGGCCTATGGGGGGAAATTCTTGAAAGTGCGCTGGCATTTAAACGGTACATTCGATTGATCTCAAATTGGGTATACATGTTATTAACCGTTGTAAAACCTGTATTGATTTTGATGTGTATAAATATTATAGTTTTTTTTTTTTACAGGGCTACGTCAAAGATTTTTTTTTTTTTTTTTTTTTTTTTTTTTTTACATTATGGCCTGTGGGGGGAAATTCTTGACAGTGCGCTAGCGTTTAAACGGCGCATTCGATTGAGCTTCAATTATTCTTCAAGTAAAATTTATTTAAATGCTTGATAATGATCTTAATCGTAAGTTTTCGGAAAGTCGAGTGGAGTCACTCCAAATTTTTTGAAACATGCATTATCACTTGCTCGCGTAACCTCCTCAATCCTGCAAACGCTCTGCGCGCCCCACCGGTTGGGAACCGCTGACTTGGTGCGATTTCAGCTCCATATGCATTAACTATAGCGCGTACATTATTATAGCTTCCTCTCTCACCCCTCTCTAAAAACACCCCTTTTTTAGGTCCCCAGCATCCCATTTTTGTAGCATTTCAGGTGAGATACTTGAGAACCCACTTTTATGCCGCCCTATTAATTTTTATAAATATTTTCTATCAAATGCGCTATTGAAAGAAGACCCAGGAAAATGAGCTAGGTATCCGAAATAGTCAATTTTAACGAACCTCTGAGAATCCACACATTTAACCCTTTGAGGCGCAACCCTTTCCCAATGCTGAAAAAAGGGCAGCCGTTGCCATCGCTCGACTTAACTACCAGCACGATGGCGGACGATCGAAACGTTCATCGTGTGCCACAGATTTAGAGATCCTTTTTTGACTACAGCTCGCTGTGCCGCACAGCCAGCTGCGTCAAAAAAGAGTCTAGATCTGTGGCACGCGATGAACGTTTCGATCGTCCGCCATCTTGCTGGTAGTTAAATCGAGCGATGGCAACGGCTGCCCTTTTTTCAGCATTGGGCAATCTATTCAGCTGTTCTCGCATTTTTCAGCAAATGTCAGTGCTGTTAAAAGTAATCGTGACCATTTTCTTACGGGAAATGACGTTCTAAAAAGTAAAGGATTCTCGTGGAGCTATGTCACTCGAAACTGTTTTTATAGAAATCAAATCTATTCTTCGTGACTGGCAACAGTCAAAACGTCAGAGTTTGGTGTTCAATACTGCTCGTTTAAGGGTGCGCGGGAACCAACGTCAACTCCTGCTGGAGTATATTTTTGAACGTCTTTTTTTCTGTTGCGATATGATATGAGCTCATTAAAATGAATGAATGTTTTTTTTCGTTGAAAACAATGATACGCGATTGCGTGTATAGAAACAAAGGGCAGTGATAAAATCTGCCTTCCGTATATGTCCTTTGAACTGATGATCGAAGATTCATGAACTTCCATTACTTACGTAAACAATCACTCAAGTAACTTACCGTATGCTTTAAAATGAATATGAAAATTTTCGCAGCATGTTCGAAGTCTGTGAACATGAGCTTCTAATGATATAAAAAGGAACATTTAGTTACCCCCAGAGAACACCCCCCCCCCAATTGCGTTGTTTACTTGACGAGGATTTATAAGTGGATTATTCAAACCAAGCACAAAAATGCGTTTAAATTGCATCACATCACATAACATCTAGTTCATGCAGCAAATTCTCGATTTAAGTGGATTATGCGTAATTAAAAAAAATATATATATCCACGGAGTTCTCTGCATCGCTTATGTATTTTTACTCAGTACTACAGGAGGTGGGCCACGGGAGCCTGGGCACTCCCGGAAATCTTGGATTTTTGTTAATTGTACGTCAATAAATCAAGCATTTTTGTGAGAAATTCTGCCTTTTTCACCTTTAGAGCACCCACCGAAATTCTTTTTTTCACGCCCCTGCAGTGATAGTTGGTTAAACCGTACTTCCTAAATTTTTGGCCAACAAAATATTATCAGTGAGTGCTTTAGGTTACCATCCGCGATATTCAATTTTAACTTTTGAGTTAACCCTTTAACGCGCAGTGTTCCCGCTCTGGGATCACCAAACTCTGACGTTCTGACTGTTGCCAGTCACGAAGAATAAATTTGATTTCTATAAAAATAGTTGCGGGTGCGATAGCTCCACGAGAATCCTTTACTTTTTTAGCACGTCATTTCCCGTAAAAAAATGGTCACGATTATTTTTAACAGCGCTGACATCTGCTGAAAAATGGAAGAATGCGAGAACAGCTGGATAGATTGCCCAATGCTGAAAAAAAGGGCAGCCGTTGCCATCGATCGACTTAACTACCAGCAAGATGGCGGACGATCGAAAAGTTCATCGCGTGCCACAGATCTAGAGACGCTTTTCTTGACGCAGCTGGCTGTGCGCGAGCACAGTCAGCTGCCATCAAAAAAGGTGTCTCTAGATCTGTGGCACGCGATGAACGTTTCGATCG
>JAWZYV010020195.1:0-21670 GCA_038373885.1 Cheiracanthium punctorium | reverse complement strand
CGGCTAAGTGCATGTAACTGCGGGACGTATAATAAACTAATTATTAATAGTAATTTACTAACTTACATATAACATGCTTACACGAATATAAAAGGGGCTGTAGCCCACCCTAGAAAATCAGGCCAGTTATGCCAATGGGGTGGGGGGATAAATTTTGTGGTTATAATTTAAATCAATAATAAAACAACAGCATTTAAGAATAATTGTAATCATATTAACCTCTTTACTTCCACAAACAAAACAACTTGTCAAACTTCTGCTCATATTTTGAGCATGAAACAGAACAGAAAAGTTTCAAATGTTTGTAGCATTAAATTACTGCAAGAACACAACTAATTTTGTTTTCTTCCTTTTGAATGCAAGCACAAAGTAATATAAATAAATACTTTGTTTGAAAATACATGTTAAAAAAGGTAGTACTTATAAGTTACTTGGTGATTACCAAGTGCTAAGTACATTTTTTACGTATGTTTTTATAGTTTTTATTTATATTATCTTTTAACACCAGTTTTTTGAGTGTTTTTCATTAAGCACTAAGTGGTTTAATTAATATTCCAAACCTTATAAATTCATTTTTACGTTAATCACTAGACCCCTTAAAAAGAAAAATCATAATCTCTATCAGTCTAACTAAAAATACATGAAATGTCAGGAGGATCTCACAATATTATTGTATCTATCTATCTCTCTCTCTATATATAATTTCCAAATGGGAAACATTTTATTTTATCTAGAAAATCAGTGTAGCAAATTAAATAACTCTGTGTAAAACACAAATTATTTCATGTGTTTTATATACCTTATTGTTATTTAACTGAATTTGTCATGCTTTGCTTGTGTGATTACTTAACTACTTTAAATGTATACACAACATTGAAATATATATTTTTAAACAACTTTTTCAAATTAGCATAATATTGCAATTCCACATCTTTCTCAAGTAAAGAATTTGATTACAAGAGATTATATAATTATTTGTTACAATACAATTTAAGTAATGTCAAACTTTAGCCACTTTAAGCAAAAAAAAAAATATAAAAATAAAATAAAATAAAAAAAGGACTATAAGCCATAAAAATAAGTGATAAAATAAAAGACATAAATCTGCAGAATAAAGAATTAAGCATACTTTTTTCAATTGCGAAGTTAATAATTAATCTACTTCTATTGCATCTCTTTAGATAATTGCGACTGCAACATTAAAAAAAAAGAAATATATAATATTGAAAGAATAAAATTTGAAATAAATTAAGAGTAAATAAAGACAACGATGTAAAATTATAGAAAGAAGATCTCCTAAATAACATAATTCATTTTTAAACATTACTTACTAAACGCAGGATCATTATACGTATCGTCCAAATATAAACACAAATGAAACGGTGGTGAAAATAAGAGACTTATTCATTTTAATGAACGGATTAAACTGATCAACTTGGTGGTGAATGTTTTTATTGGCTAATTTCTGCATACAAATCCGAAATATCCAATAAAATGCTGCATAGCTCTTGGCGATTGTCTTATTTTCACCACCGAGATCAACTCCATAGAATGGGAACCGTACTAAAAACATAACCCAGTTTCCGCCTGGTTGCTGTGGCAACGAAGGGGGAACTCCAGTAAAGGGGGAAAAACGGTGGTGAAAATAGTCGCTGCCAGATCAGAGTCACGAGTAGCTTATATCCACCTCTCTTTTTCCCTGGGAAATAGGGAAGAAAAGAGGTGTACTACTGATTCACTGCCATGGGGAAAGAGATAGGGAATAGAAAACTTCATTGTCGCCAATAGCGGTGGACTGAACTATTCGCCAAGTTGCCAAGAAAAAGGCGGCTATGGATAAACAACTGTTTTACCTGCGCTTTTAACGTAAGTAAATAGTTTGTTGTTTTGATATAATTAATTAAAATTTACTGTTTATGACTGCTAGACAGTAAGTTATTAGTATTGCACTGGTATTAAGTGTTTTTAAAAATGTGTTTGTTGATTGAGTTAAGTATATGTTTTATTAAGTATAGTTTGTTGATGCATTAATATATAAATTTGTTTATACTTGCATGCAATTGAAAAGTGATGTTACGACACTTAATAATTTTTTAATTTAACAATTATAATATTTATAGATATACAGATATAATTGTAAAGTTGGGCTTTTTATTTCCTAAATCTCGTTCTCCAAATCGTTATATCTTTCTTCAATTTATCGAATGAAAATAACAGAAATATAAAACATATTTTGAACTTCGCCTGTTTAATATATTTATTTAAGTCATTTTAATTTTGCATTTGTGTTGGATTTTAGTTTTGCCTTGTTGATCTGTTTCCTTGTCATTTATACCTATTTTATCAAGTTTATTTATGTTCTGTAACATACTGAAATTAGCTTTATTCTCCTCATATCCATTAAAAAAAAACAATTTCGGTTAATTTTGTAATTTATACTAGAATCTGTCATCTGTGTATATCTATAGTGCAGTAAAATATAATATCCTATTATATTCAGTTATTCAATTTTTTTCATTTAAAACAATTATTTCAATAGTGCTATCAGTGTTATTTGAATAAATAAGGTTAAACATTTCCTGGGTAATCATAATGGCTTAAATGCAGAGGTAGTGACTGGCTTAGCGAGATTTCTAATAGATGCTGAATTGACGATCGTTGCGCCTTTCTTTGGGTGTGTTCCGACTGCCACTTAGGGAGATCTGACATCATGCACAGTTTTGGGTACTTACTAAGGGGAAATAATATTGTGGCATGTATTTACTACCTAGCGGAGCCAATGGGAGGCAGCAAAAACAAAATATAAAGCAGGCATGTGATTTTTCCTGCGAATTATCGGAAATCCGCTAATTTTAAATAGCTGATTAGCGGACTTCTACGAATTTTAACATTTTCAGAACTTCCGCGATTTTTAATCTTTTCAGATCGTCAGCAAATTTCAATCTGGTTTTAATTAAAGTACTTTCGTATGATAAAAACTGTGTCATTCTGCACTCTGTTTATAAATAAATGGAATCCGGTTGGCTCACCAAACTGATTGTGTGTTTCTGCAGAGGACTGAAGTAAGTAAGTAAGCCAATGGAAAACACACAACTAGAAACATCAATGGGATTAATCCGATTGGCTGCCGAGCTCATCACTTTTTAAAATGCCACATATTGTATCGTTAATTAGTGATATTAAAGCACCAGATTCTTTTGGTATTGTGTATTTGTTAATAAGAGACATAATACAGTATAGGACTGATTATCCGGAATGGTCGGGACCGAAGGTTTTTGGGATTTTAGGTCCTTTTTCCTGTTAATTTTGCCGATTTACAAAATACAGTACGAAGTCTTAAATCCGGAATTGTCGGGACCGCGGCGATTCCGGACATTTTTTTCCGATTTTCGGTGAGAAAACCAGACTTTTCACCTTCTGTGCCTGCTTTAAACCTTTTTTTTTTCGATCTCCTTCTACACGCGAAACAAACAAACTCATAAATCGCAAATATTTATTTCGCAGCATTATTTTTTACAAAATATCTCTGTAATTTTTGTTTGCCGCATTGATTTAGCTTTCCTTTAATTAAAGTTACTGTCATCATTTGCGCCGTAGCAAAACCCTGCTGCCGACACCGTTCAATGAACTAATCAGTCTATCAATCCGAATTTTTTCGTCACATACCTCACTTTCACTGATTTTATGTGTAAAAGCTCATTATAAAAGGATCAACTCCTATGGTGGAGGGAAAAAAGAGAACGAAAAACCGGGCATATGCTTACATACAATTTCCGGGCATACAATTTAATAATGTGTTTTTCCCTCTTTTTTTTTTTTTTTTTAATTCAAGCAAAATGTGGGAACAGTCACGAATTTTTGAAAGACCTTTTTTTCCCCTATTTCATTATGATGATTGGGGGGAAAAAAAGATTGGCGGCCATTCCGGATTTTGGGATTCCAGATAATCGGTCCTATACTGTACTTATATACCTAATATGTAATTTTTATCATTAATTCCATATTGGGAGACCACTGACTTTATAATCTAAAAACATGATTATTTGAAAACACTGTACTAACATACATTATACCTCTGAAAATTTTGTCTCTTCCCCCCCCTCCCCCCAGAGACCAAAAAAATTTCAGCTAATTTTTTTCTTGGCCAATCACATCCCTGATAAAGGTAGGTCATGTGATCTATCTCCTCAACTTCCCAAGAAAAATCTCTGGGGAGTTCAAGTAATACTCTATGCTATTCGGCTGGGAAGCGTGGACGCCTTGTTTATCTTCTCAGGTTGCTCAAGTCAAGCATCATGAACGGGTTGAGATTTTCCCAAATAACTCCAGTTACTCAAAAGTAGCAGTCTAAACACAACCTTTATGTCTACACCAAGAATTTGTAGCATGTAATCAGAAGACCGGATGCAGTAAATTCTGCCTTCGCATTTAATCAAAACAAAATTTGCACAACTCGAGGATTGTACTACAGTTTTAAAGAAATCTTTCAAAATTAATTTCCCAAATAAACACCTTACAATATGATTATTTTCATGCAAGCAGTTTTCAAAAGAGAAAAAGGAATAAAACAAACAAAAAATTACTCAAATATGCTATTTAATTTATGAAAAACTTTCAACTGATTATATTTTTCAAATCAAGAATGGCAAAAAAAAAAAAAAAAAATCAATAAATTAATATGCACACAGACAGATATATAATATGCTATCGCTGATCCTGTGCGAGGCTCAAAAAATCTTCCCTAGATCTGGCCCTCGCTATCTGGAGGGGAAGCATCATAGAAAGTATTCTATTGCTGCTCCTGTGTGAGGACACCCCCCCCCCCCAAAAAAAAAAAAAAACATTCCTGGGTCTGTCTATCTCAGGGGGCAACCTAGAAAAAATACTATTGCTACTCTTGTGTGAGAGAAATTTGCAGTTCCCTGCTTGCGCGGGACAATCAGATTTTTAAATGGGCGAGTAAAATAAACAACTCAGTTGCCCCTTGGGCAACCAAGAAAATCAACTATTCCCATTGTGATTCCTTAGCTTGAAAATGCAGTTTCATGTTCCTATTTTCACTCTGACTTCTTTCTATTTTCATTTCTTAAAAAAATTTGGGTATCGGAAATTTTAAGGGCAAAGAAACTTCATTTTCGGGCAATCAATATAATTTCAGTGATTCTCCAAGGGGCAACCGAAAAAAAAAAAAAAAAAACAAGACTCTACCCCGTGCGACACCCAGAAAAAAACATCCCTGGGTGAAGCCATCCCTGGAGTCAGCCTACAAAATATGTTATCACTAGTCAGATGCGAGACCCAAAAAACAACCCTGGGTGTGGCCATCACTGTGGGGCAACCTAGAAAAAATGCTATCCCTAGTCTTGTGCGAGACCCAAACATCCCTGGACCTGGGCATTGCTGTGGGGGCCAACCAAGAAAATATGCTATTGCTGGTCCTGTATAAGACCCCCCAAAAAAAATCCATTGGTCCGGCCATCCCTGTGGGGGCAACCTAAAAAAAATGCTACCGCTAATCCAGTACAAGACCTAAAAAAAAGACATCCCTGAGTTCAGCCATCGATGTAGAAGGCAAGCTAGAAAATATGCAATCTCTGGTCCTATATGAGACTTGAAAAAGTACATCCCTGGGTCCAGTCATCGCTGTGGGATCCAAATTTTAAAAAATGCTATCACTGGTCCTGAGCAAGATTTAAAAAAAAAAAAACATGCCTGGGTCTGCCCGTTGCAATAGGGGCAACCTAGAAAAAAATGCTATTGCTAGTCCTGTACGAGACCCAAAAAAAGATATCCCTGCCTGGGTCTGGCCATCGTGGTGAGAGGGGCAACCTAGAAAAAATGCTGCCACTGGTCTTGTACGAGACCTGAAAAAGTACATTCCTGAGTCCGGCCATCGCTGTGAAGGGGCAATTTAGAAAAAATGCTGTTGCTGGTCCTGTATAAGATCTTAAAAAAACATCCTTGAGTCCAGCCATTGCTGTGGGGTCCAAATTTTAAAAAATGCTATCACTGCTCCTGTGCGAGGACCCCCCTCCATGTCTGACCATGGCTGTGAGGGAAACCTAGAAAATATGCTATTGCTGATCCTGTACGAGACCCAGATAAAAGTCCGGGCATTGCTGTGGGGACTTTCTAGAAAAAATGCTGTCGCTGGTCTTGTACGAGACCTGTAAAAAACATCCCACATTCCGGCCATCGCTGTGTCTGGTAACGTAGAAAATATGCTATTGCTGGTCCTGTACGAGACCTGAAGAGGTGCATCACTGTGGAGGGGCAACCTAGAAAAATGCTATTTCTGGTCCTGTACGAGACTAAAAAAAAAAAAATCACTGTGGGGATCCAAATTTTAAAAAATGCTATTGCTGGTCCTGTGGGAAACCCCAAAAATATCTCTGGGTCCAGCCATCACTGTGTAAGGCAACCTAGAAAATATGCTATTGCTAGCCTGGTGCGAGACTCAAAAAAACATCCCTGGGTCCAACAGAGTGGCGACAGATCAGGGAAATCATGGAAAAATTCGGGTATTATATCCATCGGGAAATAACAGGGAATTTTGTAAAAATATTGCTACAGAACATTTTGCTTGTTTCCTCGGTTCGTCGTTCTAAAATCCAGTTGGTGTAGAAAGTTCTAGTAAAAAGTCACTTATTTTGAGATTTTGTCTTATCTCGCCTTCTGCGGGTTATAAAAAAGTTATTTGCTTATGGTGTATTTTAAATTATTAAGTTGCATTGTGACACATGAAAATCCAGGTTCGATTCACTTAGTTGCAATAAAATAAAAAGACGTTAAATACTTAAAACTATTTTATTAAAAAGATACTATTGAAATATAAACTTATTACAACGGATGGTGGTGGCCCAGTGAAATAAAAAATACATCCTATTTAGGCGGTGAAATTAAGGTGGAATAACTTAAAAATTATGCCAGCACAGAATTACACATTCGCGAGAACAAACACCTGGCTGAGATTAATAACGCCAATTCCAAAGCAACCCTAACAGTTAATCCAATAAAATTAAAATGATGTAATCGCGAGCAAATAATTTTAAAGATGTCGCAGGGCAACAAAAAATAACCTACGCCAGCAGGATGCCAAGAAGGGAAGCAGAAAGTACGTTGATTTTGCAAACGAACGTAATATAATCTATTTTTAACTCATAACAATGCCACCGGGTCTCATTTCGAGAAACAAACAAATAAGAATAATGCATGTGGAAAAAGCGAAAAAACAGATTTAAAAGCCGAAATGGCAGAAAAATGAAAACAGAAGTGATTTAGAATTCTTGATTTTGGATAGATTACATTAAAGAAAGCCAAATAAAATGATTATTAAAATTAAATATGTGATCTGCATCACAGGGGTCTAATCTTACATTGAGAAGCAAGTCTGATCTTGCACATAAGGTCTTGTCTCACACCCTAAGTTCTTGACTTGTATCTCGAGTTTTTATCTTACATCTTAGTCTTGTTCTAGCTTGTGATATGGATTTGTACATCACAGTCTGGTCTTGCTTACCAAGTTTTGTCTTATGCTACATGCAAATCTCAGTCTTGTGTTGCACATTTAAGGTCTGAGGTCTTGTCTTATCTCGTCTTGTTTCACAGCCTGAGATTTTATCTTGCACAGCAAAGTATGGTCTGACTTTTCTAGGTCTAGTCTTAGTCTGGTCTTGCACGAGAGAAGGTCTCATTTCACCGTCCAACATCTTGCTTTTTGGTCTTTTTTCAAACCCTGAGATTTTGGGATCTTGTTTCTTACTTGAAATCTCATCTTGTAAACCATACTCTGGTCTTGTCTCATACCTCGTGGTCTTAAAGTCTGGTCTGTACAAGAGCCTGGTTTTACATACCAAGGTTGAGGTCTTCCATCATTTTGTCATATCTTGCGGTCTTGTTTCATATCCTGAGATTTTATCTTGCACACCATTGCCTGGTCTTGCTTACCAAGCTCTTGTCTCACATTCTAAGGGCCTACAATCTAGTCTAGCACAAGATCTCATCCTTCACATGAAGTCCCTTCTTGCATCCCGAAATCTCATCTCATGCTCTGAGATCTTGCCTTTTAGTCGTGTTCCAAACCTTGAGATCTTGCGGTCTTATCTTGCTCATTACAAGATTTTCAGGTTTTGTACACCAAGGTCTGAGGTTTTGTCAGGCCCAGACTGGCCTGGTCGGTAATTGCTGAGGGTTCCCAACAAGGTCTCTCTTACCTAAAGGTCTTGTCTGGCATCCTGATGTTTTGTTTTGTGTTTAGGATTTCATCTAATACTCCAATGTCTCTTGTTGCAGCCTAAGGTCTCATCTTTAATTCCAGGGTATCGTCTGATTTTGTGGTTTTGTTTCATGTCTCTAGATTTTGTTTTATACACCATGGTCTTGTCTCACATTCTTAGGTCTAATCTTAGAAGTCTGGTCTTACACACAAATTTCTCATCTTGCATGTCAGTCTTGTCTTTTATTTTCCTTTCTAGGCTTGTGGGCATATAGTCTCTCACAGCTTCAGATCTTGTCTTCAACACCACAATCCATTCTTGCTTACTAAGTCTTGTTAGTGTTTTTCATGTCTCAAATCTTGTTTTGCACACCAAGGTCTAGTCTTAAAATCTGGTTTTGCACAAGATCTAGAAGTCTCTTCTTGCTTCCCAAAATCTCATTTCACACCCAAAGGTTTTTGTCTTGTATGTCTGGGTCTCCTTTTGCACTGAAAGATCTTGCTTTTGGCCTTTTTTCAAACGGAGATCTTGTGGCATTATTTCATAACTTGATCTTACCTTGCACATCACAGTCTGGTCTTATGCATCAAGATCTGAGGTCATGTCTCATCTTGCTTTTCAAGGTGTCATCTCATCTCGTGGTCTTGTTTTACATCTCCAGATTTTGTCTCACATTTTCTTGTCTTACATCCCAAAGTCTCATCTGACATCTCAAGATCTCATCTTATATTTCAAGCCTCATCTTGATTCCCAAAGTCTCTTCTCACATCCCATTGTCTCTTTTTGCTTTTCAAAGTTTTCTCATCATGTTTCTTTTTTTTCACATTCCAAGGTCTAGTCTTAATCTTGCACAGAAAGGTCTTATCTGTATCCCTGAAGTCTTGTCTTACATCACGAGGTCTCATGTTATACTTCAAGCTCCCATGGTGCAGTCTAAAGTCTATCTTGCTTTCCAGAGTCTTCTCTCATCTCATGGTCTTGTTTCACATCTGGAGATTTTGTCTTGCTCATCAGTCTTGTCTTACATTCTAAAGTCTGGTCTTGCACATGAAGGTCTCATCTTGTATCCCAGTCCTGCCTTATATCTTAAGGTTATATCTTGCACTCCAAGATCTTGCCTTTTAGTCGTGTTTCAAACCTTTAGGTCTTGTGGTCTTTTTTCGTAACTTGACATCTTGTCTTGTACACCACAGTATAGTCTTGCTTACCAAGTTTTGTCATGAACCCCATCTAGTCTTGTTGTATAATATGTTGTATTGTTTTTGGGAGATAATCCTTTTACAAATCAAAAGCAGTAATTTTTATTTTAATTGTTTTTAACCATTAATTATTTATTTTCTTAATACTTGTAATTAACTTGGAAGTTTAATTTAAATACCTTTTGTCAGGAGATATAATGGTCTGGATGACTCTTCTTCTATAACTCAATAGCTAATCTTTTAAATTACTACTAATCACCCTTTTTTTTGTTGGAACTTTTTAAATAATTACCTTTTCTTTAAATTAATTCTGCCCTTGTTTGCCCTGTCTCCGGAGGGGTAATTTTAAGTATCAGGTAAATTCTGCCGATTTTCTGCTGACTATTACGTTTCCTTCTCTCTTCAATAGCCTAACTCATTTCTTGCAATATCTCTTGTTCATGTCCGGTTTTTAATTAGTTTTACTCTCTTCTAATTTAATTTTTATTCCAAATTTTACCCAGGGTTGTCTCGGACGATTAGCTATCTCCCGCTAAAATTTTAGGAAATTTAATAACGTTTTTTTAGTGCCCTTTTGATCCATTAAGCTTTTTTTCCCATTTCAAGATGGCCGTTCTTGCCTGCGTTTCTTCTCGGCCAAGTTCGTTTCCTTCCCGCGTGTAGTAGTTGCTGGCCGCCATTTTCTTCTTTTCTCGCTTCCTTCCCCCGTCGATCGAATGTTCTCGAAGTTTCCCGGCTGAGATGGCGCGCTCTGATTGGTCCCCGCGGTCGGCGTCTCTTCGAAGCTCCCCACGCGTGGGGCAGAAAAGCGTCATTCGGAGAGCAGAGGTGGTGCGGCAAGGTCGTATTCTGGTCGGGTGTCTTCTCATCGCGCATTTTAGGGGTCTAGCTCGGCTCATCCATTGGACTTGCAACAAATTGATAATGTAGTGAATAAGTCGGTAGGCCAGAAGGCCTGATAAAATGTTCGATCACCAGATCTGCAGATTTTATTTTAACAAATGCCAAAATACCCGTTAATCGTTTGATGTGGAGAGCGAGCGAACCCCCCTAGATGTAGAATGACGCGCAGCTAGCGCCTTCACCATTTTTTTTTTTGGATCAGCGAGTGACCCCTGCCCGGCCATGATCGAGTCAACTCAGCCACATCGCGAGATGTCTGATGATCCAGCCGCACGATGTCCTTCAAGCTCCAGCAGCTGATTCCCGGTAAGATCGTTGCCTTTTATTTCTGCAAGGATCCGGCCCACCCAGGAAGACGATCCACCTCACTCCTAACCACCATGATCTCCTCACCGAGTGAAGATCCGTTAAAATTTTATTAACTTTTCATCCTTAAAAGAAGGGGGGGGGGAATTGAAGACAACTGTAAAATGCTAAATTTTCTTTTTTCAACATTGTGTGCTATTCTGATGTATTACTTCCAGTAACAATGTCTAAATCCTTTTTTTTTGTTAAAATCATAATAGTGGATGCCATGTTGATTTCTGGTTTGGCCTAAGCTAATCTCTGTAATTGTTTGAGTTGTTCTGTACTACAATGTATTTTGCTGCACCCTTTGGTGTAATAATTGCTAAGTTCCCTTTTTTATTTATTTTGGTAACTATTTAAACTCGCCTGTTGGATTGAAAAAGTGGGGTTTCAAGTATCAGTTAAGGATTTTGTCCGGGATTTTCATCAGATGCCTTGTATGGCTTGGGGAAGGTGGGGACTTGTTTGCCCATTTATTTTTTCTTTTCTTTTTTTTTTATAGGATAAATTTTTTTTTTTATGCTGCAGCAGAGCCTTTTAACTTAAGTTTTGGATCCAATCGAGCTACTTTTGTCATGACAATTTTAATTAAGCATTTTCTTTTTTTTTTTTTTTTTTTTTTTTTGTTTAATTTACAAGGGCTAATAATGGGAAATTAAAGCACTCTTATATTTTTGTTTTTTGAGCATAACTATCGCACGCTGTGATACCCCTGCACTGTGTTTTACTTACTTTTATTTCTAAATGCTGATGTCGTGAGGCCACTAGCTGTTTACCCCTGTTATTGTTGAATAAAATTTGTGATTTGGTGATCTAATGCAATGTCTCTGTGTTTATTTTACCACATTTCTAACACACACTTCAGGCAAGGCTGAGATCATTGGGTTATTTTCTACACTAACAGTCACAACGCAATGGACAAAATCTAAATTTTTACCTAACTAAACCAAATTTTCACGGCAGTAGTAGTAAGCAGAATACTACAGTCTCAGTCTCATCTTGCACACTAAGGTGTAAGGTCTTGTATTGGACCCTGTGAAGTCTCATTTTGCATTCCAAGGTCTCGTCTAAACTCATGGTCTTGTTTCACATCCCTATACTTTGTCTTGTATACAAGACTAGTCTTTCTTATACCAAGGTCTTCTTTCACTTTAAGTCAAGAATAAGTCTAGTTTTGTAAATGGTCTCATCTTGTACTTGGAAGTCTTGTCTGATGTCCTGAAGTTTTGTCTCTTCGCACATTCTATGTTGCCTTTCTGTCTTGTTTTAGAATTTGAGATCTGGCTTCGTACTCTACATTGTGGTCTTTCTCTCAATCTTGTATCAAAGTCTTGTCTCATGCCGTTCCCTAAGATCTCATCTTATCTCGTGGTCTTGTCTCATATACCACGATTTATGTCACACGCTAAGGTCTCATCTTGAATCTCAAAGTCTTATCTTATATCCCAAGGGTTATCTTGCATTTTATGGCCTTGTTTTGTATCATGGTCATGTTTCACACAAGATTTATCTTGCACTTGGGGTTTGGTCTTCTACACATGTATCATCTTGCTTTCCAAGGGTCTTATCTTGCACTCCAAGGCTTGTCTTGTGGTCTTGGTTCTCACCACGAGATCTTGTGTTGCTCACCAGGTCTTTTCTCACACATTAGTTTTATCGCTTGCAGTTTTATCTTGTTAACCAAGGTCTCATCTCATAACCCTGAAGTCTTGTTTTAATATTCTGAGGTCTAGTCTTACACACCAATTTCTTGTTACATACCCCAGGGTCTTATCTAATGTCTCACACCTTCAGTGCTGAGTGAATCATCTCTTCAGGAAAAAGAAAATATTGTAAAAAACAAAAGAAAAGAAAATGCTTTTTATTGATCAAAAACTTTGTCTATAATATTTAAATATCTCAATTTTTAAATTATCAGGGTCTTGATTTAAAGAATGATTTAGCTTTCATACATAACTTTATGAATAAAATATTTATGTGATTTTGAAAACAAGTTTCTCTCTTTTCTTCTCTCTCTAGGTGTGTTGGTTTGATTTTGGAGCTCCATTTCTGAACAAAATACAGGAAGAAGTCATAACTAGCTGGTTTAGTTTAGAGGCTAGTAATATTACTTTACTGCCTCTAAATACAAACTTGCTAGTTCTTTATAGCATTCAACATTTGTCTCATGCATGGTAAAAAAATTCTACAAGGATTTTTATCGGTATCAAGTTTCATATAGTATATGTAAGTATTTAATCTATTTTTAAATTTACCCCCCCCCCCTTGTATTAAAATAAACATTTTGGTCTAATGCATTGTAGTTACAAGAAAGGACTTTTAAGGTTATTATTAAATAGCATTATGATATATGTGAGTCTTTAAGATGATGTTCTTTTTCCCACTCAATGTGTTTTAATCTTTAATGTCTGTTATTAAATTTATATACAGAATTGAGAAAAGTTATATAAATTGCATACAATAAAATATATTTTGATAGATAGTCACTTTCTTCACTATCAAAATCTCAGTCTTCAATCCTCACTAACAAAGTAATACTTTTTTCCCCAAAAACACTCAAGCATGTTATAGAAATTAATTGTAATTGAACTGAATATGCTCATTGTACCTTAAGTAATTCAAACTCAGAAAAGAATTTACAGCCAGTTTAAGCAACACATGATAGAAACTAAATAGTGATTATATTGTTTCTAAGAAATTAATTTTCATGTAAGCAAAATGATTGGGTACATATGTATTATAATAAGCCTGTATGAGATAAGATCTGATAGTAGATTTTTGTTACAACAGTAACAAAAGCAATTTTTATCAATCCTACTGATGGAAGGCTGTTTAGAGTATTGTCAAGTTAACAGCAGAAAAATATTCAAAAGGATATTAATTTTTTGTTTTATAAATAAATAAATTATAACGCCTCTCACTATAAAGAAACTACTTTTGTGTAAGACATATTACAATTCTCTAGCAAACTTTCAGAAATGTGCTTCAGTGAAATTAAAAAAAGTAGTGTTAAATATTCAATATATTTTTTAATTGAAATCCAGAAAAATTGTAGTGAATATTATACTAAACATGAATATGAAAAACAGTATAAATTTTTTTTAAATGTCTAGTCTCGAGATCTCATCTTGCACTTCAATCTCATCTCATCTCATCTTGCTCTTGTCTTTAATTTTGAAAATTTTCTTGTTGTTTTGCCTACTCATTTGTTATGTTGTCACTATTCTTAACTCTCCATTAGATGCATGGACTATGGTCATAGCGTAAGTCAAATGTCCTATATAAATTTCAAGAATAAGTCAATCTTCTTATGTCAATTTCATTTTTAAATGTTCTCCGTAAAAGTGAGTCATTTTTATTAATAGCTTTCTCATATTTCTTTCAATGATTTTTTTTTCCTTTTCAAAAACTATTTAGTTATTGACAAAATTGAAGTATGAAATTTCTCCATTACTCGATACTTTTTTGAGGAAATATACATTTTCTACGATCATAGATCAGACACCTAACGGAAAGTTAATATGATAGTATTTCTTTCTTCTTAGGTCTCCTGATTTTATCTCTGAGTTTTTTATCTTTGAACAGCAAGAGGAGGAAGACAAAACCAGTTCTTTCAACCATCCCCTACCAATGTTTTTATTGTACTAATATTAAATTTATATAGACTGTTATTAAAAGTTGTTATAAAAATTACATATAATAAAATATTTTGATAAATAATGACTCTCCTTACTATCAAAGTGTCAGTTTTGGAAGGTGAGGTCATTGCAATGGCTTCCTTCTTCTGGGGGAAGAAAACAGATTAAAAAAAAAAAAAAAAATTCACCCTCTCATAAAAAGTTTTTATAAAAGTAAAACCCCCTATGTTGATTTTGCATATTAAAAATTTACATAAAATATGAATTGGATTAGGAAATTATACTTGAACACTTTTTTTGAGAGGGTATACTATAGACCTTTGTAGGAATATCTGTAAGTCGATTTCCATAAAAATTGGACATAAGCATCTTAATTATGTCTGCCCATAAGGTATTATAGAAATCGTATTTTGCCTTCAGGTCAAAATGTGGACTTAGAAACAATGGGCCCTTTACATTTAGGTGATTATACGTCCCCAATTTCTGTGTTCTTTTGCGATTTGTCCTCAAAAAGTAAAGAAGCCATTGAGGACAATTTTTTATTATGTTGTTTTTTAATTAGAGTAGTGTTGATTATTTCATGAATTATAAAATGTTCCAAATTCAGAATTGAGGACATGTCCTCAGTTCTATGTTTCAATATATGGTCACCTTAGTTTACATGCATAAAAATGCAGGGTAAAAGCCGGAACTTTCGCTGCTTTCTGCCCCACTTCCTCTATGAACTGAAAAAAATTCTGTGTAGAAAGATTACCAGTCCAGTAAAGGGTAAATGCACTGATGACCTTACTTTCCCATGATGCATTGTGCTTTTTACCCTATACTCTTTTAGTCGCGATTTTCTACATTCTCATGTAAACAAACCTATTCATTAGTATAACAAGGTAACCAGATTTTTAAACATAGAATCGGGGACATGTCCCCGATTTTGAAACAAAACTGGGGACAATTATAATTAATGAAATAATTAACAGAAATTTAATTAAAAAAACAATGCAGTAATTAAAAATTGTCCCTAATTCCTCTTTTACATTTGGGGACAATTTGAAAAACGTCCTGAAATTGGGGACTGTCCCCGGAAAATGGGGACATTTGATCACCTTACTGTATCTCCCTAATTTCTGAATTTTAATTAGATTACTGTTAATTATTTCATTATTCATAAAATATCCCAAATATTGAAAAAAATGCGGACATTTCATAATTAACTAAATAATTAACAGTAATCGAATTACAAATTGTCCTCAATTGCTTTTTTAAATTTTGAGGACAAATCACAAAAACATACAGAAATTGGGGACCAATAAGGTGACCATACGTCCCGAATTTTCGAGAATAGTCCCCAATTTCTTTTTTTTTCTCGATTTGTCCTCAAAATCTAAAGAAGCAATTGAGAACAATTTTTATTATTGTTTTTTAATTAGATTAATATTAACTATTTCCTTAATTATAAAATGTTTCCAATTTTCTTTCAAAGTGGTGCTGGTGACATGCCCTCAGTTCTACGTACGAAAACATGCTCACCTTAAAGTAAGGTGACCAAATTTTTTTAACATAGAATCGGGGGCATGTCCCCGATTTTTAAACAAAACTGGGGACATTTATAATTAATGGGAAAATTAACAGTAATTTAATTTAAAAAATGCAAATAATTAAAAATTACCCCATTTCCTGTTTTACATTTTGGAGACAATTTTAAAAACGTCCTGAAATTGGGGACTGTCCCCGGATAATGGAGACGTTTGGTCACCTTACCTTAAGGTAAGGTGACCACCAAACGTCCCCATTTTCAGGACGTTTTTCAAATTGTCCCCAGAATGTGAAAATGGAACTGGGGACAATTTTTAATTATTGCATTGTTTTTCAATTAAATTGCTGTTAATTACTGCATTAATTATAAAAGTCCCCAGTTTTGTTGTGAGAATCGGGGATATGTCCCCGATTCTGACTACAAAAATCTGTTCACCTTACCTTAAGGTAAAGTGACCAGACTTTTGAACAGTTTTGTTGTCAGAATCGGGCACATGTCCCCGATTCTGACATCAAAACTGGGGACTTTTATAATTAATGCAATAATTAACAGTAATTTAATTAAAACACAATGCAATAATTATAAAATGTCCCCAGTTCCTGTTTTATATTTTGGGGACAGTTTGAAAAACGCCCAGAAAATGGGGACGTTTGGTCACCTACCTTACCTTAAGGTAATCGAATTTTTGAAGAAATAATTGGGGATAAATCAGTGTTATGTCCCCAACTCTGAAACAAAAATTGGAAACATTTTATAATGCATTCTGAAACAAAATTGGGGACATTTTATAATTTACCAGTCCAGAAATAATTAACACTAATCTATTTAAAAGACAACGTAATAATTAAAATTTGTCCTCAATTCCTTCTTCACTTTTCCAGGGCAAATCGCAAAAAAACACAGAAATTGACGACTGTCCTCGAAAATTGGGGACGTATGGTCACCTCATTCAAATAGCTTCAAATAGAGCATTATTAACATTCAAAAAATGGAAGAAACATGCTTGATTTCTTGTTAAATTGGGAAGAAGTAACTGCTAATTAAAATTTTGTCTCCAATTGTTAACATTTTGGACACAAACTGAAAAAAGTTCAGAATTTGAGGACTATCCCCAATTACTGTTTTGCACTTTGGGGACACAGAAGAATTTCAAAATCAGGAAAACTTAAAACTGCCGCCTTTGCTTGTCCACCTTTAAGTTCCTTACCTTTTGAGTTTGCTGACCAAAGGAAGAACCCCGGCTTACCTCCACTATAGATATAGGAATTATTCCTATATCTATGGCCTCCACCCACAAGGAGTTACCCCACTTTCGAACAAAGAGCAGTGAGGTATCCCCAATTCTGAAATAAAAAATGGGAACTTATTATAAATTTAATGTTTTCTCAATTCAACTACTATTTATTTAACTAAAGCATTATTAACATTCATGAAAATAAAGAAATTATGCTTGCTTTTAATTTGGGAAGAAAAATCAATTTTAATTAAAACCCTGTCACCAATTGCTGTTTTACATTCTGGGGACAAACTGAAAAAACCTGCTGTCTTCAATATTGAAACAAAATCTCGAGATATTTTATGAATTCAATGCTTTTCCCAAATAAGCTTCTATTTATTCAACAAAAACCGATCTTGAGTAAATTTCACGCAGGTGTTCGAGATACAATTTACTCGTGCTTGGACGAAGGATTTTTTTTTTTTCAATTACAACTATTTAAAAACAAAAAAATGTCGAGCAAATTTGACCGAAATTTTCATTTTTTGAAAAAAGGTCTGCCAAAATTCCAATTTTTACTTTTTTTTTCCTTCGTTCAAACACGAGTTTATGGTCTTAACTAAAACACGTATTTTTTTTTTATTTTTTTTTTTTTTCATTTTAGATGATCCTGTCAGGAGTTATGCTGACAACACGGACACACCTTTTTTTCGAGGGGCCACCGGAAATCACGTCACAATGGCGGAGTTTTATTTATTTATTTTATTTATTTATTTATTTATTTATTTATTTTGAAAATCTCAGAAATTATTCTTTAAATGTGTATCTTTAAGACAGAAAAAAGTTTGAATTAAATAAATAATTTTTATATAGAAAAAATATTATTGTAAATAGGCCTTTTTTCCCCTACGAAACCCATGTAACCCCTTAAAGGCCATTTAGAAAACGTATACATGAGAAATGGTCAAAGGGTATCAACGTTGTAAATTTACGAAAAAAAAATTATTTGAAAAATTAAAACTAAAAGTTCGGAATCCCACCATACTTTGTCGATCACTGTTTTTAAGAAAACCGCCTATGGTGTAGTAGCTATAAAAATAGTTTATCACGCCTTAGTTCTGGGTTCGTTTCCCGGTTTAATCTTCAATGTTAGTTTGCCCATCCTTCCATAGGGGTAACGGTGGACTCCGAACGGGTGCTTCCATAATATAAAATTGCCAATAATTCGTGCCTTAGACGTGGGAAAAACTTGATGAGCTAGTACCGGCCATTTGGAAAAAAAAAAAATGAACTATTTTTCAGAAGCCTATTAACTACTGAAGCAAAATATTGTTATCGTTCGTAAACTGAAAGAAATATAATATTTTTAATTGGAAAGAATTAATTATAGTAATTAAAAAATCTGTCCCCGATTTCTTTGGGGACAAGTTTTAAAAAATCATGAAATTTGAGACGTTTGGCCACTTTGGCTTTGGGCTCTCGTTACATAAAGTATTTCAATGGGAGAAACCCGATTCTTAACATTCGAAAAAGGTATTAAATTCAAGTTGTTGGATGATGGTAGTTGACAGAACTGGTTTCCAGAGGCATTTTTATGTTTCGGAATAATTACAAGATATTTAGAACTGATGTTTTTAATACCCTTTTTCTGGGTTGAATACTGTAGGAAGACAACAGGGAAAAGTTTGCAGAAAGGATGTGTAGTCGACTGTCACTCAGTTGATGTATACTCTATTCAGACATTTTTGTATACGTGTTACGGAGGAGTCAGGAGTTGGATTAAAAATAGCTATGAAATGGAGAAGTGTGCTATGTGTTAAATTCAATAAATTATAATCACCCAACAAATTTGATACTATTCTTGGATGTCACAGTCGAAATACTGTAACAAGATTTTTTGGACTAAATGTCGCGGAGATATTTTGCTAGGAACATGTCCATGACTAGTTCAGCACTGTCCCTTAACCCTTTGAGGCACAACCCTTTCCCAATGCTGAAAAAAGGGCAGCCGTTGCCATCGCTCGACTTAACTACCAGCAAGATGGCGGATGATCGATACAGTCATCGCGCGCCACAGATCTGGAGACCCTTTTATGATGCAGCTGGCTGCGCGTGCACAGCCAGCTGTCGTCAAAAAAAGGGTCTCCAGATCTGTGGCGCGCGATGACTGTTTCGATCGCCCGCCATCTTGCTGGTAGTTAAGTCGAGCGATGGCAACGGCTGCCCTTTTTTCAGCATTGGGCAATCTATCCAGAATGTTCTCGCATTCTTCCATTGTCAGTGCTGTTAAAAATAATCGTGACAATTTTTTTTTACCGGAAATGACGTGCAAAAAACTAAAGGATTCTCGTGGAGCCATGTCACCCGCAACTACTTTTATAGAAATCAAATCTATTCTTCGTGACTGGCAACAGTCAAAACGTCAAAGTTTGGTGATCTCAGAGCGGGAACACTGATGCGTTAAAGGGTTAAACCCTGGAGAAAAAGATTAATGACACTGACTGGCGAGAATGAACAGAATGATTCAGCAGGAATGACAGCTCATAGCTCTACTCTGTCTCCCAATGATTTTTATCACAGTGAAGGCAAAGGGAGTGATCTATTTTTATATTTACATCTATGGATTCTTTAACGGGATAGAAACCTATCTTTAATGGTTTTTCATTTTTCTAATGGCAAACAGTAGTTGTTTATAGGCATTAGCTATACTAGGGCAGAAGTACAGATCACTTTTATATGGAGGTATCTAATAGGTGGACGAGCATTGCCTCGGAATCGAACTCGGTGATATAATAGAATGGACCAATCCTGAATTTGTTCCGTAGATAAGGCGACGATACGTCCCCAATTTCAGGATTTTTTCAATCGGTTCCCAGTTAGTAAAACAATGATTTGAGAAAAAATTTAATCACCATAAATATTTCTTGTCAATTAGAAATATATAAATTATGTTTATATTATTTTATGAATGTTAATAATGCTTATTTGAACAAATATAAGCTTTTTTGTGAAGAGCACTGAATTTACAAAGTGTCCCCAATTTTTTTCAGAATTGGGGACACTGTGCTGATTTGTTCCCAATTCTGAAACAAAATTGGGAACATTCTATAAATTTAATGTTCTCAGATGAGCTTTCACTTATTCAACTAAAATTTTATTTTCATTTATTTTTCTGCATTATTACTTATTACGTTAATATTTTCATACTGCTTTGACACTACTGCCATACAAGTTCAAAAAGACTTCCTGGAAAGAATCAGGGCTCTGCATACAGAAGAAGCATTGAATGGCTTGTGTCACTTCAGCATTGCTTTCAAAGCACCTTCTGCAAAAAGTCAAACAGAAGCAGATGGAAGTCACTAGATGCAAGATCAAAACTAAATGGTGAATTATCAAGGTACTCCCATCCAAATCCAACAATCTTTGCATGATTTGTTGGCGGTTATGGATTTCTACTCCCCAATAGTCCATGTGTCCATTCATAGCAGACAACAGCTGTCACTTCTTCTTTTGATCACGTATTTAAAATACACCTTCTCTAAATATCTAGTGAAACCAGACTCAGAGGCTCATCTCTGCTTTACACAGGCGTTGTGACAGTACCATCAGCTTGATTGCTTTCAAATGATACCCAATGGCATATTGGTGTCTTTCATATTTAACCACTGTCTCATTTCCCCCATTGCTTTTTGATTTCCTGGGGAAAACTAGAAACAAATTATTTACTATGAAACTTGTCCTTGAACTCGCCCTCATATGGCTTTCACTATGATATCCACTGGGAAAGTAATGGATAAGTTCTGGAGGTCTATAAGGACATTTACAATTTATTCCCATGGACTTTTAAAATGAAATAAATTGGGCACCTAAAAAGTAGAAAGACATTCTATGAATATTCATCACATAATTCATCAATAACATTAAGTTTTAATTTCATGCTATATGGATAAGTTGTTTTTCTCACATAATGAAGTCTTTTGGAAAAATTAAAAAGCTAAGTTGCCATAGTTTAATAGGTATTACTTTTTAAATAAACTTGAAAACTTAAAAAAAAAAAAAGAATAATGAATTCTTTAACAGGAAATCTGATTGTGCTTTGGTTTTCATAAATAACAATTATTCAGGTTTAAATTTCATGAAATAACTGGTTAATGAACTTTTAATTAGTAAAAATAGATTCTATTGAGTTCAATTACTTGGCATATCATTCACTGAACTGACATAATGCCTTTAGTATGACGACTTTACCATGAAGTCTTTAAGGTTGGCAAAAGGATAATATATTAACCTTGGAGTAAGAAATCTAGGGATATGAAACAAGACCATAAGATGAGACAAGACCTTGGTATGGAAGACGAGATAGCAGGTGTGAACCACAAAACAAAAGAACTGAAGACCACAAGGCAAAATCTTGGGGTGCAAGGCGAGATCTCGAAGCAGAAGAAAAGAACTTTGGGTGCTATTATAATGAACTAGCAAGTTTGTATTTAGAGACTGTAAAGTAATATACTAGCCTCTAAACAAAACCAGCTGGTTTCTACTTTCTCTTCCTGGTGTTGTGTTTAAAAATGGAACTCCAACCAGACCTAGAAGGAAAAAAAAAAGTTGAATATTAAAAC
>JAWZYV010020194.1:0-21246 GCA_038373885.1 Cheiracanthium punctorium | reverse complement strand
TATTTCTGAAAGAAAAACTGTTAGTGTCTTATTATTATACAGAGAAACTCCCGATTATCTATTATGTTAATCACTGAGAATGCTTGCACGGCCAATAAAAGAACACAATCAATTCGAAAACCCTTTCCAAAAGAAAAACAATCAACATCAGTACAAAAACATACAATTTAGTTACATAACATTAAACTAGAAAATTTTCTTTTAACATTAATTGCTTAAAGAAATCTGTAATGTTAATTTGATTTCTGTATCTTGTCCCAGCATCTATGTGTATTGAAGTATTTTACCACAATAATACCACTGTAATCAAATCCTCTTCAAAAAGATTTTAATGAAATTTAATTTGATGTAAAACAATAAATAAATTATTAAAAGATTCAACATATGAAATATACATGCATTAACACTCATCAGATTCTTAAGGTTAAAAAAAAGGGGGGGGTTAATAATAAATATGGTCTCTTCTTTAAATATGCAAGCCTCACAGCGAAATTTCATACCTGAATTTGAAGCAGTTGATGACTTCCAGAGGCAATTGGTTCGGCTCCTTAAGCAATACTGCTTCCTGGCTCTCAGTGCTTCCTTTAGGAGGTTACAAACTGAAGTCGCTCATCTCTTGAATATCCCGACACATTCTAGACTACACCGACACATTCTAGACTACACACCTAGAGGTCATATGTAAATTGAGCAGTAATAAAGGAGGCCGCATAAGTTGAAGTACCTATGAATGTAATTTTTATGAAATTATAAGTTTTTGTATAGTTTCAACAATTCATTGCATTATATAGAAATATTACACTCTCTCTCTCTCACACACACGGTTATTTATTATTTGACATAAAAAGTAACAATATAAAATATTTTTGTATATTTACATACGAGTAATAACTTGTTATAACATGAATCATTATTTTTTAATTACAGGTTTATATTTATATACATATATTAGCACAGGGGTGTAAATAGAATCTAAATATTGGGGGGGGGAGGCTTGGCGACCACCAACTTCCAGCGACTGCCACCTTGTTTACATGGGGCTGAAACAGTCTCTGTCAATTTTACCCACATTTCTATTGGATCCTTTATCGTGTCAAAAATGGATTTGACTGTTCATTTGACTATTCCAACTTAAATAACTCCATTTTAGTTCTGTAGAAGCCGCCGATTCAGAATTGTGCTAATATTAAATTAAATGTAGTGTTTTTTCCATGGTTTGATTAATATCCTCTTTTAAATTAATCAGAAATTTTCAACATCTTTAAAATAAAGGTTGTAATGTTAAAATTCAATATTATAAATATATTCATATAAATCTGTACAAATCAAACAATTCAGTTTCAAGATTATTACTTAAACTGTTTTTGCATAATTTTATTTTAAAAAATTACTTACCTATATCATATTTACTTTAATTACATTTAAATACATATTTTAACGAAATATAATATTTCTTTCTTAAAAGTCCCTATAAACATTTAAAAAGAAAAAAAATTGTACATGGACGCACCCACGGAGATGGGCTAGGGGGGCAGAACCCCCTTCCCCCCTAAAGTTGGAGAGTTAGATGTCAAAAAACTTTAAAAATTAAAAGTTGTCATTAATGAGTTAAAATATTTTATTTTTAAAAAATCGTCTTCGAATTATTTCTAAAATATCTTTTAGGGAAAAAAATGATTTTTATATAAATACTTACAGTTAGTGTATGAAATACATTTAAACTCGGTTAATGTCACTGAATAGATCAGATAATTTTTTATGACTCTATAACGAGTTAATTTGGTAGTGGGATTGGGTTCCATGAGCAAGTGATACTGAATATTTTGACGTGATAAAAGAGTTATAACTACAATCGAGATCACTATAACCGAGTTCATCAGTATTTGTAGCCCTCCCCCCCCCCCTCTACCAAAGTAAAATCCTGGGTGCGCCATTGATTCTGTATAAATAATTCATAAATGTAATACTATGAAAGAAGGATTATTCCAAAGAATGTTTCTTAGTTCTGAAATAGTTTAATGTAATAAAATAAACACTTAATATTTTGCAATTTAAAAATAACGCATGAATAATAATTATTGAAAATAAATAATATACTTCAGTTTTGAAAAGCAATTTAAAAATGAGATAAAACAAGATAAATTTAAACTATTTTTGGAGTTGGACATAAACTATGCGATTTATTTAATATGTACATGTTTTAATAAAAAATATTTTTTTCTTAAAAGTCTCCATATAAACAACATTTTTAAAAATATTCTGTATAAATAATTCATAAATGTATTACTATGAAAGAAGAATGATTCCAAAGACTGGTTCTCAGTTCTGAATTAGTTTAATGTAATTACAATGAGCACTTAATATTTTGGAATTTAAAAATTACTTAGGGAGAACAGTACACCAATATATATAGTTTATATATAAATACGCATAGCAATTACTTCAACTTTTTTTTTTGCTAAATGTATAGGGGGAACTTTAATTATTGAAAATAAATAAATATACTTCAGTTTTGAAAAACAATTTAAAAATGTGATAAAACAAGATAAATTTAAGCTCGAGTTGGACATAAACTAATGTAGAATTTAAAACAGTACTATTTTTCTGGAACTACATTTTACCAATATTGGTTTAATGGGATTAAAACTTAAGTAGTATTATAAATAAAAAAAATTAAAAATGAATTAAATCAAAAGAATGCTTTCAAAAACCTGATACTTCATACTAAAATATTAAAATAACAGTGAATACTCCTGATATTTTGACATTTAAAATCCATTTTATATAAAATATAACTTAATAGTAGTATATTGTATAGAGCAATGTTTCTCAGCATTTTACAAATATGGACCAGCAGATTACAAATTTCAAAACCTTCGCTGACCGGCACATTAAAATTTTCAATACCTTCGAAAATTTTAATGTGGCGGTCAGAATCAATTTAAAAACGAAATAAATTTAAACTTTTTTTTTGATTTACACAAACTTAATGCAGAATTTAAAACAATATTTTTCTGGAAATACATTTTACCAATATTGGCATTAAAATATATTAATAGAATAATGAAGCAAGTAAAAGAGACTACAGAAATTTTATAACTAAATTTTTATATTTATTTACGTATTCTTTAAGATGAAAAGTTTTTAATACAATAACTCTTGTCTACAAGACGTTAATGTTTCAAAATAATTATATTCGAATCGATGTTCCATTAGCTCATTGAAACGAAGAAATAATATTTATAAATATGTATATGTATACGAACTTGGTTTTATAAAATGAAGAAACAGCACTTTAAAAAGATTTTTTTAAATAAAAATAAAAGCAGTATATAAGTTATATTATTATTTAATTAATACAATTTGATAGTTTACTATCATTAACGCGTAATAACCTTGCAGAAATTTTTCAGTTCAGCAGTCTTGTTTACTAAACAAATGCACACCGGAACTCGGTTTGCACCGTTTAGAACACCGCCAATATCCAAACATCGTACAATAAACACATACTTTATACGTTATTAGAAGCTTTGGAAGACTAAATTACAACATTATACGATTATCTGGAACCTAAACTTTTTACTACATATCATAGTTTCAACCAAATAAATATTATGATAGAATTACTTACACTGCAAAGTCCAACTTCCGTAACCGGATTCCATTGTAACACATCGGCAATTCACTATCCACACTGTTTTCTTCGTTCAATATCTCTTGGAAATTTACGCATTTGCTTTTCAAATCTGGAACTACTTCAAAATTAACGTCTGAACACAACCGCCCTCCCATAATCAATTTTATTGAAATCTTTAACAGCCGTTGAAGTATAACAAGAGTCGGTTAAACAATACGTCGGTTTACATATACCAGATTACAAAAACATGGGCATGGCAACCAAACCCTCACTCAACTCACATATTCTTGCCTGGAGTCCTAGCTTAGCTCACTGATAATGGCACGATATTCTGATTCGCTATGAATGTCATGTGACCACCAGAAGTGCCACCCTAAGTTTAAAAAACCAAGCGCGAGTGCTTGAATTTGATTTTGCTGCACGTGTTGTAAATTAGATACAGCACATTGTGTTGTAAAATTACAGATATTTAATACAGTGTATGTCGACAAACGGCCAAGTCAAATATCGGTTTTTACCAACTTATTAATTTTTTTATCAACTATATTACCAACTTTTAATTTTGCCAACTGGGTTTGTGTAATTTTGTCAAGCGTATCAGAAAAGAATTATGGTTTTCGTTATTTTATTTATTTATTTTTTTTACCAAGTTTGCCAATTAAGAGTCTAATTTTGCCAAGTTTAACAGAATTTTGCGAGTATTAGGGGTAGACTCCCCTACCCCCTCCTCCCCCTTTAGCAAGGGCCCTGTGTACATGATCTTGAAGAAAACCCTTTTTTCTAATAGCGGGTGCATGAGCTAGCTTACTTGAACTTCTAAAGCCGAGATTCCAAAAGGAGTCAATTAAGTTTTCAATGGGTCTATATTATTCCAGGGACGTATTGGGGATCGAAAATAACTTTTCGCACTTTTAACAGTTTTCTTCTTCTATTTCTGCTTACTTTTTAAGTAAAAAATTTAAACATCTCTGGGGCACAGTCAGCTGGGACATACCACCTTTTTACGATTGTAAAAACTGTTTTGGATGAAGTGGAAAGTCTCAGCGTTTTGGCTTGTCCCGCGGTTGTCAGTCTGACTCTGGTGTTTTGGATATTGAAGAAAATCGTTTTTTTATTATCTGGGTTATTTAAACGTCTAAGCCGAGATTCCAAAGGGTGTCAATGAAAGTTTTAAATGGGCCGAGGTTTCAGGGACGTTTCGAAGGGTGAAGATTATTTTTCGTGTTTTAACTGTTTCTTGTTTTCTTTTTCTTTTGTAAATGAAAAAATAAATTTGTTGGTCTATTAATAAAATGAAATTAAGGAAGTCGAAATTAGAGGCGTAGCAAAGGCTACGTATCCCCCTAGACGCCGAAATTTTTAGATCAGTTACCATGAGCTTTTAGATTTTTATGTCTTGCAGAAATTACATTTATTTATTCCCGACACTAATGCATATTTTTACCCCGAATAAATTACCCTCTACATTTCTGGTCAAGGTAGTGAAAAGGTTTAAAATATTTAAATAAGGTATAAGATCTAACCGTTCGAGTAACCTAAAAATTTTGATCCGAATCAGCGGCTTTCCGGACTGAGAGGAGGGTGAATGAAAGGTGAAAGAATTGAGTGTGTTCACCACCCGCATTTGTATTCCGTACGTAAAACACAGGACACATGCAAGGACTGATTTCCAGCAGGGCATACGGGGCAATCGCCCGGGCCCCCAACAATAAGGGGCCCTCCCTAATAACCCTTTAACTCTAAAAATTTGCACATTTTGAATTTAATTTTATATATGTGAAAAAAAAGCAGTAATCATAATTTGTTACTATTTCATAGCGCTATCATTATATGCACACCTTTTTTTTAGCTAACGGTATAGTCTCAGGCAATTGTTCAGCGCAAACATCATTTAGGCGCGGTCTATGTAGTGGTTAATATTGTAAAAAAGTAACATACTTTGTGGGCTTCAGCATGTTACTTTTTTAGAATATTAAAAAATATTTTGTTTAAAGTGTGAATATCTACATTTTATCCTATTATGCGGCTGTCAATCTATCAGTGTTGAGTTTTGGTCGCTTTTCTACAGATGCAGCGTGAATTCGCGTTAGAACCCTTTAAAATGTCCTTCCACCAAGCCCCCCCCCCCTATCTTTTGCAGATAGCCCTTGTGTAGCTTTGCCATAATACAATACAACAACCAAAAAAAAAAAATCTTTTTAAGACAGAACGCTTTTAAACTCTAGTCCTGCCAACTGGTAGCAATAGGAGGTGTGTTAAACAGTAACACTTTTAATTAGTAATAGGTTGGTGCATAATTATCAAAACAATCCCAGCTTTCGATTCAGGGTGGTTTGTCCGTTTCAAACCTGGTGAAATTAGCTTGGAAGATGAGCCAGGAAGATCGACCATCGGATTTTGACGACCAGACCCCTTTGGCAGACTGGAAGGGAACGAAAGCTGGAATTGTTCCACCCGATGGGGAAAGGGAAAAAAGGCCTGATAATTATGCACCATCCTAATAATTTTAAATTTTAAAGTAATCAGTAGTTGTTCTTTCTGCACTTTAAAGGAATGTAAAAACGTGACATACTGATGTTTACAGTGCCCGTGAAAAGGTTAAATTGTAGGCCTGTTAAAAAAAATATTTTTTTAAAGGAAGTGGGAGTTAAGGGCTTAGCTAGAGTCACGTATCCTCCTAACACCGACATTTTTAGATCAGATAGTATTAGCATTAATGAGTATGTGTGTATTTTGCAAATCTAAAAGAAGGGCATCTGCTTAGTGGGGGACGCTGCCTTGGGCTGAGGTCTTTTAAGCAAATTTATATATTTAAAAAGACATACTGTTTTGCGTGTTTAATGTCATATTTCACTCATTCATCTCATGAACTCCGATTATGTATCAATCATCCATCACTTTTATGTTTTATTTTGTTTTTTGTATGCCATTTCTTTTTTGAAGGAAGGGGAGGAATGAGATGGGGATTTTGAAGAAGGGGAGAATGGGATTTTGAAGGAAGGGGAGAAATTATGTCCTCCCTCCCCCCCCTTGCAAATGTGAAGGGGGGAGGGAGGGAGGACATAAAAGACCCCCTCAAGAGGGTGACAATTAAAGATCCAATAAAGAATAAAATGGTGGAAAACCATGAAAGTGTTATGATAAAAAAAATATATATTGCCATAACGCAAATGTGATGACTTGTTTTCGGAATATTTTGTCATTTCTCTCATGTGTCAATGATCCTCATCTCTACATCTATCGCATTTTTACTTTCCGAACCTGTTCCATGTATGGAAGTATTGTAATCCTGAAAATATTCGACTCTTAAGATTTTCATGTATTTATACGTTTTCGGGAATTAATTCATTTGTGTTGTTCTTGCGGTAATGTATTTATGTATGTGTGTAATTGTGTACGTAAGCAAACACGATAGCTCCTAAACAATGCATTTGATTGAGCTGAGATTTTGTATATATATTATAGACCACCCTCGCATGACCCATATTGATTTTCACGTGTACAGGATGTATAGTTTTTTACAAGGCTGTAAAAAGAATTTAATACATTGGACGGGAGCTCTTGAAAGTGCGCTAGCGTCTATTGAGAATTTCAGTATTTTGTGTTATGGCAAGCCTACATGAAGGGCATCTACCCACGGCAGAGGGAGCTTTGGGCAGAGGACTTTTTTAAGGGGTTCTAACGCCTATTTACGTTGTATCTGCATGCACATAAAACCATCTGGAACTCCAGACCCTTTGATCGACACATTATGGTCTATAGACATAAATAATTTAAGGCGTACTAGTGCCTAAATGGTGCATTCGTATAAGTTCAAATTCAGTATGTATATCGTAGATCTCCGTTTTAAAGCCTGTTTAGAACACTAGATTCTCGTAAATGTAGGATTTACCGTTTTTTTTTCTTTTTTCCATGTCTGCAAAAAAGTATTCTTACACATTGCGGTCTATACACTCTTGTTTCAAGTACATTAGCATTTGAACACTGTATTCGTTTGAATTGAATCTAATTTATGTGAACGCTTGATTAAGATCGAGTTTTCTGAAAGTAGACTGGAGTCATTACATTCGATTTCTATTTGAGAGTATTTATTTTTTAGTGGGAGGGAGAGGTAGAAGTTAGCACAGTCTGTTCAACTGCATGATGGGCGCGATAGCATTTTGTAAGCAACACTTCTAAGTTTATGATGAGTTAAATTCTCAGTGAAAACGTGAAAAGTGTTAAGAAAACTACAGGATGACATGTGGTGCATATGTGATGATAGCGGATTTTCATGCATTTGTTTTATGAATTCCAATCCTGTTAATCAGATACGCCGTATTCTTTTTAATACTTAGCTTTTTTTTACATTTCTTTCTTTCTTTACTTTCTCGTACGAAGTAAAAGGAAGTACAGGAGAACTCCAATTATCTGAACTCCGACTATCAGAATCGCTTATTACCCGAATCACTTTCAGAATTTCAGAAAAAAAAATTAAGACGGAAATTTGGTGCGATTGGCAAAATATGCGATTCTGTCCACGTGCGCTACTGTCCTTTTTCTCCGCGAAGCTAGTGTAGGCGCAGCAGGAACAATGACTTTCATTTACAGTACGGTACATACATACTGTACTAATGTACAGCACTTGTAAGTAAGCTTAACATGTAAACGTGTTCCCTTTTCATTCAATTAATTAAAAGATCTTTTCTTTAAAAATATTTTTTAATCCCATTTTCAACATACACACGCACAATAATTAATTAAAATACATACTACACCCATTTTTTGAAAAAATCCAATTATCCAAATTTTTGAATCCTAATATCCGAATAGGGTCCGGTCACAATTCATTCGGATAATTGGAGTTCTACTGTAATGTGATCGCGAAAAATTTCGGTATACAGATTTTGACAAAATAACCGATTTTTACCACCTCTAAATTTACTTTTAAGAGTTTTTGCTAGGCATCTCATCGTACGCATGCATGTGTGCTCATATAAATGCATCTACAATCCATTTTGACCGACCACGAGTCCATTTTGACGAGATTTTCCCACCTGTACGTACGTATGTACATTTGTAATTCGCATATCTCAAAACTATTGGTTGTAGAACGTTGAAATTTTACAGGCTCAACCAAATGGCTTTAAATATATTAAGGTGTATGGATACATTGAGTTCTTTGAAAGTCTATGATGAAACACTATTTCGGCTATTGTCCAAAATTTCCCGAACTATCTCAAACTTGTCGGCGTCTGGCAAAATATATCCCGATTAAGTGCCAAAAGCAAATCTTTCAAATACAGCCCAACTTGGCGATATCTCAAATGTTTGGCTAGAAATCGCTAAACCATAATATTATTGCAGTATTTTATCTTTTTGAAACAAAGTAAATTTAGATGAAGTGCACCGAAAATATTTTTAATTTTATAAACGCGCAAGGAAATCATGTGATGTCCACAGATATTTTTCTATGATAGGTAGGTGAACGCCGGGAATAGTAGTGGAAGGGGGGGGGGGGGGCAAGATGGGGTAGCGGGCAAGACGGAGTACCTAGTCTCATCCGTCCTACGAACGACCTATAACAGCCGCTCACCACAGACAATCCGATGCTACAGACTGTGGACTTCCTATACCGCTAATGGAAATTTTTTTACAATGGGGAAACGCATAGACAGTAGCGCGCGAAGTCGAAGACATGGAATATATGGCAACCTGGGAGAGGTACCAAGGAGCTTAAGGCTTATCGCTCTTTTGGCGAGATTTTTCAAAGGAAAAAATAAAAAATTATTCCCCGTACTTAGTTTATTTTTAATCTTATTGTAGCCGAGGATTGCAGTCCTGAGAAAGCTCAAGACTGCAGAATTACTTCATATAAGCAAACATGGGCTCATAAATTGTATATTTAAAAATCCAAGATCTTAAATTTTTATGTAAAAATATCTGAATTATTTTTTATTTTTTTAGCAACAAAAAAAAAGAGAAATAAAAAGTTAAAAATGATCGTAAAATCATAATTTTTAGATATTCTCCTTTATTTTCTTATTTTTAATTCATGTTCTTTAAATATTTAATATCATTAATACATTGATTTATTATTAAAATATTTATAAAAATTTTCCATGACTGATGCTCTGACTTATAAAAATTGGTATTTTTAAGGCAAATACATAATCTTAGATGGTTTACTTGCAGTTATTTTAAAATCAGATACTTATCTTTTATATCCAGACAGTGTAGTTTTTCCCCCTTTAAATGTGTCTTGGAAAAACTAGTTCTTTTTGAGAAGATGAATCATGTTTAGAATAAATATGTTAATTTTTCAAATTAAACAGGGTATTTAATCACTGTAAGTATTAATAAAAGCATCAGAATGCTTACTAGCAGTTATTTGCATCAAACTAAAAATACTACTTATATATAATTTGGTATGTAATCCAATTACAGAGTACCCCCCCCCCTTTTTTTCCAAAATTCTACTCTTTTGAAAAAAATTAGTTTCTACACATCATAACATATATTTCTCCTTAAAATTAATTATTCTAAACTCTTTTACTTCTATTTTCTCCTGTAAAAAGTGAGATAATGTACTACCAACTATTTTTCTGAAATCATGTTAAGATATTTTTAGTTCAATATCTTGAACTAGTTTTTTTTTTTTTTTTTAAGTAGTGCAAGTCTATTTTTGACCCCCCCCCCCCTAATATATATAATAATGATAACAATGAATGCAATTTGTTACTAGATTTTTACCTGTAAGAAATCTCTTTTCACTTTTTTAAAAGGAAAGTAAACTTCGAAATTCTTATAATTTTTTTGAATATACATTTACACAGTTAATGAAATTAGAAGCTTCCTATTTATATAAAATGAACCAGGTTTTTTTTTTTTTTTTTAAGTAGTGCAAGTCAATTTTTGACAGAAAATAACAATGAATGCAATTTTTTTATCAGCTTTTTACCTGTACACAATCCTCTTTTCACCTCTAAGGGAAAAAAAAAAAAGGAAGAAAGGGGGGGGGGGAGAGACTTCAAAATATGCATTATTTTTCCAATATACACTTACACAGTTAATGAAATTAGAAGTTCACAAAACCTTAAATATCTCCATATAATATAAAATGGAGTGTCACCACTTTCCCAAGAAAATAATCCATATGTATTGCAACCTTTATTATTTTTTTACTGAATTTAAATTGGCTATTTCTGCATTAAATGCTTCGTTTGATAGAATTTCTATCAACACTCATGCTTTATGTAGAAATAATAAAAATTGTTAAATATCTTCTCTTAATGGAAATAATGCAATGGATAAATACCACTTCAGACTGTTTAGTTTCCTAATTTTAGACAACAATTATGGAAGTATTTAACAATGCGACCATTGAACAAATTAATAGAACTAATGTTTTCTCTGTATTTCTGAGTACAGAACTTAAGAACCCCCCAAGAAAAAGCATTAAGTAATCGAAAAATATTGTAGTAGCAAATCATTTCTCACAATTTCTGTAAATTTTTGAACTTCACAAAAAATTACAATCTGCAAGAATTCATTGAATGACTATAAAAAAGGGAATTATTTAATAACCGTATACATACCCCTCTCCCACCGAAAAAAAAAAGCTTAAAATGTAAGATAATTTTTAAAAGTATACAACTTTTTTATCTTGTTGATATCAGGGATAGCATGTTATTATATTCAATTATCCAAGTATTTTTTTTAAATTGACATAATATAATATTATATGTCAACACCAATCAGATTTTTTTTTTTTTTCTGATTTTAGCTGCAAAAGTGTTACTTAAATAAATGAATATTTACATTTCAAAATGTTACTTACCACCTCTTTTACTTAAGTACCTACCTTTAGACTGAGTGAACTTAAAAACAATAGATGCACATCAATTAATGTTGTCATGCAGGTTTTTCTTAAAAAATATTTTTTTTAAGCTAAAAGCTTTAATAAAATACTAAACTGTATTGAATAAAGTCAGCTAAACGTAATACAAAACAACAAAAAGCATACATGCAAAACTTTTATTTTTTAAATTAAAAATAAAATAAATACATGATTAAAATATATTAAATATTTTAAAGTAGTTTTGTGGAAAAAGAATTGTAGCCCGCATTTGTGCTAATACAAATAATCTTTCATCCATTTATTATAACATTTCAACATCTGGTATGATATCTTCAACAGCAAGAAACCTAAAAAAAAAAATAATAATAATATAATAATAATAATAATAATAACTAAAGCAACTTATTCATTGATAACATCTCAATAAAGGCTAGAATAACCTAAAAACAAAAACATTGGGGGGAAGGCTCCACTCTTCCCCCTTTAACAAGGGTCCTGTTGAGAAACCTGGTGTTTTAAGAGAACTGTTTTTTTTTTTTTTTTTTTTTTTTTTTTTTAAGGGTAAAATATAAGGGTCTGTGCAGATGAAAATTGTGTTCGTTTTGCAGTCTCTTCACAATAGACTAAAACAGCCCCTCCACACAAAAATGCAAATGATTAAAATGCGGGTCCCTTCACAAAATTGCAATTGACTAAAACGGCCCACCATTAAAAACCAACATTCACTGGCATTTTACCCTACATTTCAAATTGCTGTTATCAATAATTTTAAGAAGAAAGTGAATTGCTTTAAAATTGAGGAAAATTCAGAAAAATAAGTGTTGAAATTCACAAGAATAAGCGATTTTTGCAAAAATGGGACCCTGGAAATTTTTTTTGGATCGACCCCTGAATATGCATCTTGACAAGTTAATATAATTGTTGGATCTACGCCACTAAATCTGTCACTTAAATACTTTGCAAACAACTGAGGTTAAAGCACATAATTTTTTCTGATATGCAGTATATAATGTAATACAGAAAAAGAAAATGGAGGTAAGGTTCAAATGAAGAATTTTTTGAGAGATGTGAGTTCATATAAACTTAAGTAATGGCATAGTGCTGCATTGTACAATCTAAATAAATTCAATTTTAATTATTTGCCAAAGAAATATCGGAAAATGCGAAACATCCATCAAAATGCATAGTGGGTGAACTACTCAAACCTAAAAATTATATAAACGTAACTTATAGAAATAAAATCAGAAGCAATATCTAATTTTATATAATTGATTTTGTGAACCTGATGAAGAAAATTGAAAGAAATTTCAATTTTTTTAATACTCTTATAACAGCCGGAGAAATTGAAGAAAAACCCAACGCCCAAAACAGAATCAAAAATCCTGAGACTTGGCATGTCAGTACATACATTTCTTGAGGAACTTAGTTAACCCTTTTTCAGCTGTCAGAAATATCAACTGACTGGGTTATTTTCCAGTCTTAAGTTTCTGATTTTTATGTAATGTACCATTTCTTTTGAAAACAAATTTAGATGATTTAATATAAAGTGAGCAGAAAATGCCAGTGGTAAGATAAAATTAAAAGATGCAAAAACTCAAACACATTAAGATTTCACTGAATTACTGAAATACAACATATGAGCAAGATTATTTATTTATGTTGTACGAAAGGCAGCCCTTTGTAAAATGCTCAGCCATCCGCTTGAAGAGAAAAGCTATTTAACCAACTTATGTGGGTGGCTGCACTTTTCACAGCTGATGAAGAGTGGATCTTTTGCACTACTCAAAATCGAAATGATTATCTTGTTGATGAAAACCAACTTATGCCAGGGATATAACCAGGATGAAATGTTAGATAGAGCTTTGAATCTAGTTTGGGGGGATGTCGAATATAAATCTTGGTAGCCGAGGGAACAGGAAAAGAGACTGTTTTGTAATTTGTATATTTTTTTCTAGGTTATTTATTTCACAAAATGCCGCATTTAAAAAATATTTAACATTCATTATGTTAATAATCTTTCATTGTGATTCCATGAAAAATATTCAAATGATACGTTGAGAGAATGCAGTACTGGATATCAATTAGAGCAATTTTTCTGCAACAATAATTTATAAAATATAGTTAATAGTTAATTGTACCATTTGCAATCTATTAAATGGTACCCAATTAAAAAAACATTAAAATAAAAAATTATAACAGTCAAATTTTGAAATGAAAAAATGCATTTGTTTCATTTTAAATATGTACGATAAAGCAAAATATAAATATTGTACAGAGTGATCAATTAAAAAGAGTATACGTTGGTTTTTCTTATTGCCCTTAAATCTGACGAATGTGGCAACTATTCAAACATTAAAATATAATTTTGTTAACCTTGCTTACGTGTGAAAGACGATTTAAAGCACTGTTGGACTGTTACAACTTTATGTGTGAGGTAAAACAGAAACGAAGACACATGTTACTTAATCCTGTGAACATTTTCTTTTTGAAAAACGTAATTTAATTCCAGTTTTTTTTTATATTGTCAGTCCTCACGGCATATGTTGAACATGTTTGCCGACATTTTTAATTCAAACATGAACACGTTGAAAGTTTTAACTTTCCTTCGAAATCATTGCGCGGCATTTTGTGTTCTCAAAAAAATTCAAGACCTGGTGCTACACACAAACAAGAGCAATAAAATAATTAACTGTATATGTTGAAATCTAGCAATTGTGATAAGAAATTCCCACTAAACGATGGTTATTTTTAATGATGTAAAATTTAATGATTGTTAAAAATCATTCATTTCTACACTATATTATTTATGGTACTACGTATTATCCTGACGGTCTGCCAAGATGAGCAATTTTTTGCCAAGATAAATGCTGGGCACATGAAATTATTAATGGTTTTGAATACGATTGGCAACAGTTTGACAACAGATTTGTTGAAAAAATAGTTTGGCAGGATAATACGTAAGTCAGCGGTTCTCAACCTTTTAACGTAGCGCCCCCCAACAAAGGCTAAATTAGGGTGGCATGCCCTCCCTCCTCACATTTTTCAGCATACATTGTTTTTTAATCCTTAAGAATGAACATTTAGTCGAATTTTATACAAAATAATGTTATCAGTAAAGTTTGAATGAACATTTTAAGCAAAAGTGGATATATTTTTGAGTAAAAATGAGAATAAATAAGATGATTTTTTAAAAACATGCATCACTACTTGCTCTTTGGTTTTTCTCGTGCACCCCCCCCCCCCATGGAAATTTAAGGTTGAAGACAAAATTAACCATACGGCTACCTTTTCATTATTTGTGTAGAATAGCAGTATTTTCACACTAATTGACCCTTTCTCAAAAATACACCCGATCAAAACAACCTTTCTTTGCTATTTCACACTACATTTTAAATTGGTTTTTGTTTTATATATTATTTTAAGAAAAAAATGATTTTTAAAAATTAAAAAAATGGACATTGATATTCACAAAAACAGATAATAAATTTCGCTAAAATAAACAGTTTTCCAAAAATGGGACCTTGAAAAAAAATTCTTCAATCAGCCCCTGTTTATTGACCCACAAGTCTTACAGACGATTACGACAGAGATCAAAGTAAGAAAATAAGTCTCCAACTCAGTCTAGGGTTGGACAATTATGTTACAGATATTACAAAGAAACTTTTTTTTAAGAGTTATTATTGCAGTAAATATAATTTTTTAATACCTAAAGCCGGGAAATTTTGGGGGCCCCAAGCTATTTCACTACTTGCGTGTGTGAACATTGGTTTCTAAAAAAAAAAAAAATAGCACTCTATTGTTAAAAACTAGTTTATGATGTATATTCTTAAATTCGAAATACATGTTTATTATAAAAGTAAACTGGGCTGAGTTGGAATTTTATTTCCAATCCATAAATAAGTTAGTATAAACAAAGAGAAAAGGGGTATTAAAAATAGTACTAGAAATTTCATAAATAAAAGATGACACACAACTTAAAAATGACTTTAAATGAGTTCAATACGTAGATGATATCATAAAAATTTTCAAAAAATCATAATACAAGAGACGGCTCAAGAATACATTAAAACAAGTTAATACTAGTAATATTGTAACACATGTTTACTGTATCTGTCAATAGTAGCAATATTTCCACAGAAAGTTAAACTAGAGTTATGCAAAACGAAGTAAAATTGATTCCGATTTCATTCACACAGTCGATTCCATTAGAATAAATTCAATTTCAATTTTGATCGGAATGCCACAGTTATATGCTTAGTTGAGTTGAAAAGTCAATATGCATCTCAAAATAATTATAATATGTTTATGTATATATTATGCAGTACTTACCTATCTAACTCCTTGTAGTAAACAAATACAGGCTTCTACGATAACAGGTACAACGTGATCAACTTCAAAGCTCCATATAGTAACAAAATATCTGAAAAGTAATTTTTATTAGAATTACAAAAAATTTACAAACAAAAATCAAAATCAAGAAATCGATAATACCTAAGTGATACTTACCTTTGTGCGAAGATTGATCATTGATCATGCTTGCAAATCCGATTTCATCAGCATAGCACAGAAAGTCAGGAAGGACGCCGATTTCTCGGCCGCCAAAGCAGAGAGCATGGAACCGCCAAGCGCCAAGCAACGCCAAGTTAGCTTCACGTCCTGGATATTAGTTCATGCACCGGCACAGGGGGCGCCCTTTAAATCCCCAAGAAGAAACTCTTATATACATTCTCTTTGCCGCTCACAAGCGTCTAGCCCCCGATGGGGCTACTTCGGCACCATTCAATGCGCATGCTCGTAGACTTCATACGGGGTTCAAAATTCGATCTGCTCAGGAAATGAATGGTGTCGCTATCTAGTGATTACTTTTGGAAACTTTGTATTTCTCATAATAATAAGAAATTTTGAAATATTTAGGATTAGCTTTGAACTTGTGTTTATTTTTCCTTTTGTATTATAAAAAAAATTCTTCAAATATTTATTCTTTCTGATGATCTTAGAATTACCAATTGCTTCTTAATTAAAATTATGTATTAAGTAATTTCTACATAAGTTAATTATTTTTTTGATATATTATATAGTAAATAATTTTGCAGATTTTGAAATATTTAGTTTTATATTTAGTTTTAAATAAGAATGGCCTCACACACACAATCTCGTTTTTATTTTTATATCCCAAATGTCCCCCATCTAGTGATTAATTTTTTTGATATATTATATAGTAAATAATTTTAGCAGATTTTGGAATATTTAGTTTTAAATAAGAATGGCCTCACACACACAATCTCGTTTTTATTTTTATATCCCAAATGTCCCCCATCTAGTGATTAATTTTTTTGATATATTATATAGTAAATAATTTTAGCAGATTTTGGAATATTTAGTTTTAAATAAGAATGGCCTCACACACACAATCTCGTTTTTATTTTTATATCCCAAATGTCCCCCATCTAGTGATTAATTTTGGAAACTTTGATTGTATTTCTCCGTAATAAAAAGAAAATATATCAAATAGTTATATTCTTTACTGATAATCTATAATTAGCAATATGTTTTTATAGCAGTTTTGTATTTGTGTTAAGTTAAAAAAAAATAATACTGCATACCACCTCCTGCCCCCCCCCCTCCGATCTTTAATTTTAGCACGACATATCCCCTTTCTAAATTTTTTTCTGCCTACGGCCTTGGACATATATGAATTTTCTTGAATTTTAGGGGAGGGGCTTCCCCCTCCTTTTGTCTGCATATAATATTTTATTTATTCTCCAATTTTATACAATCGGAAATTTGTTGAAAGATTATGAAAACTATCTTTACTTATTAGATGTTTTATTTTAATCTTTTGAAATTTTAAAACACCTAACACAAAAATTTGCATTCAAAGAAAAATTTATTGAAACTTTTGCAGAACACTTTATTGAAACTATTGCAGAACATAGATCATATAGCTTATCATCAATTAAAATAGAATAAATAATGCACAAGTACTGTGAACACTGGTATAAAACTAAAGCAAATTTAAATTATAAAACTAAAATAAATCAATTATGTAATAACTGATGAAATATTAATTAAAAAAACATAATCCTACTATTGATCATTACTTTTTTTTTAGCAACATTAAACTTACTTAAACTCCATTAAACTTACAATGAAAATAAATCAATTTTATTTAATATGTACAATGAAATGAAATAGTTATAATCATTAAGGGATTCATAGTTAAATATACTGGTAGTCCCAAAAAGGTGGTAACATGCTTTCTCTGTTAGAGATAAGTGAACATTGAAATATTTCACAATTAAAGAGATTTTATTTTCTATCACATAAGACCATCAGAAGAAAGCACGTAGCTGTATCTTTAAACTCTACTGAAATGCTATGAACGAAAAAATTTGATCCTAAATATTTCAAAATTTCTTATTATTATGAGAAATGCAGTTTCCAAAAGTAATCACTAGATGGCGACACCATTCATTTCCTGAGCGGATCGAATTTTGAACCCTGTATGAAGTGTACGAGCATGCGCATTGAACGGTGCCGAAGTAGCCCCATCGGGGGCTAGACGCTTGTCAGCCGCTCTGGCTCTGCGCACCATTGTATTGTTTATCAGTCAGCGCTGTGACCGGCTTGTGAGTTTATGCGTTTTTGCCCTACCGCCAAAAACTCGGTTTTTGTCAAGTTTGTTGTGATTTTCGTGTTATACATCGCATGTGTTCTGTACCTCAATATTAGTTTTCTAGTACTGACTGAAAGTTATTCTTGTTTATCAATGATTCCACCAGCAGGAAAGAACATGTTTGTTTCCATATTTCGATTTAGTTTTTTAAGGTATGCTATTTTATTAAAAAAAGCGTGGGAGGGCAAAATGGGATATGGGATACCCCATGTTGCCCCTCGAAGAAAATTATGATTTCTCTAAGACAATTTGTGATCCTTTAAACTTAACTGAGTTTTATCTTGTTTTAGGATGGTGATAAATTATAAAAGAAAGACAGAGAGGGGGAATTGGAATGAAAGAGTATGTAAAATACGGTAGATGTGGTAACTAAAGGGAGAATGGAGTATAAATTAGCGTCGAAAACGTATTCTGTGCCACAAACGACCATTGAAAGAAAAGTGAAAGAAGCTCGTGCAGCCCTAGAAGGTTCTGCTGCTCCTACAACTTCGGTGAAAGTTCCTTTAGGCCCAAAAAAGCGAACATTTTAAAAAAATGTGGGATTTGGCTATACGATCGAACAATACCTGCAGAGATAACTTCAGTTTCGACAGTTGAAGATTCTGATAAAGTAACTATTGACGAACCGCTGATATGTCTCATGCCTGTTGTCATGACACCATCTGAGATTGAAGCAGAGCCTGAGCCAGGATTCTCCACTTGAATGTCCAATATCGAAATAGATCAAAGGCCAATTACTCCACCTATGTACTGTAGTTAGTAATTAGCAAGTGATGCCTTATCCTGCAACTCGCAAAATTTCACGCGTGACAAGGTAACGAGGAAAAATGGCTATCATAACTTCTTCCCCGTATAAAAATGAGTTAGAAGAAAGAATGAAAATAAAGAAACTAGCAGAAGATAACAAAAAGAGAAAAAGAGAGGTAAAAGAACAGAAAAAGAATAAGAAAACCGAATTTTCTAAGAATAAGAAGATAACCAACAATAATCCTAATTCCTCACCAGAATGTGACAACGAAGAAGATAATTGAATAGAAGAACCTTGCTTTTACTGCTATGGAAAATACTTGGATTCTAATGAAGGATGGGCCGCAATGTTCTCTCTGTAGGAATTGGGCATGCTGTAGCTGTGCTGGGATAGATGATGAGGACGACCATGCAGTATTTGTTTGCGAGTTTTGCAACCAAAAATAGAATATGTCTCCCATACCCCATCTTGCTCAATAGGGTACTCCGTCTTACCCTACCTAGAGGGCAAGATGGGGTGTTGGATATTTTTGACAAAATTGGCCATTTTTTTCATTTTCTACTAGTGTAAAATTCCTTAAGTTCCTTATTTCTAAAGATTGATTATGTAAGAGTAATTATAAATAAATAAATATTCAAAATCCCCTTCCCCTACAGGTTTTGGAGTTCGTCCATACTCACTGGAACACGATTGAACTCAAGGGCGGCGGCAGGATCATTTCCAGATCTCCCAATGATGCACCCAAGATATATAAAATTCATATACAGGGTGTTCCTGAATTCATAGGCCAAACTAAAAGAATAAAATGCATATAAAGAAGCATTTTTTGTATAGCAGATTAGCAGTGTGGGGTTAGAAATAAAAAGTGTAGATGGAAATATAGCAAATGCAAAAGAAATGAAAAAGCTCTTACTGTAAATGCTCATATGTGCTGGTAGTGCCTAGCAAGTGATTGGCGTACCCTTTCGAAGATGCCAGGTGCTCCACGAACGGTTGCAGTGGTTACTAAAATTTTGCAATGAAGCCCTCATCTGTGTCAACTAGAGTCTCGTAAACGAGTGCTTTGAGGTGTCCCCAAAAGCAAAATTGGATACTTGATTAATCTAATGAACGTCCTGGCCAAGTGACTAGTTCAACTTGTCCAATCAAAGACGGGGTCAAAGATGACAATGGGGTCATTACGCACATTATTTTCGAAATAGGCTGAAGCCCTATCGTGCTGAATCTATCTACATTTTTCATTTCCGACCAAATGTTGCAATGCAGAAAAATGCTTCTTTGTATGTATTTAACTACCTTCAGGGACACCCTGTATGCATACCTATAAAAAATTAGACTATTTGGCGTTTGAAGGAAGAAGAATCTTGACTGGAAAATGTAGCATCAATATGTGAAATACATATCGTCAAAGTTATTTTGGCGCAGCTGAAAAGTACAAAATCTTAAACTATTAATTTGGCCTAATTAGTAATACCTCAATTTAAGTATACTAATAATTAATTATTTAAATTATATGCAATTTCGATAGCATTGTTTCATATTTAAACAGACGAATTTCCCCAGAAAAACTGAAGCGAAATGTTTTTTTTTTTCTCAATCATTGATGTATATAGCAATTTTTGGCTTAGGGGTGGGTCCCCGCCATGTCCATTACTGAAAATGGTAGATGTCTGAAATGTGAAGTTCTGATCTGCCGCGCGGGTGTCAATCTAACAGTTTTGAGTCTTGGCCAGTTTTCTCTACATGTTACGTGAAAACGCGTTAGAACCCTTTAAAAAGTCCTCTGCCCAAGGTAACCTGCTCCTTCCATGACAGATAACCCATGTGCGGGTTTTCCTTAAGTGCAGTTGACAAGGACATCCACGAATTAAAACTGAGCCCAAGTTTCGAAAATGACACAGTGATGCCTTCACTTAATATTAGAAAAACCACCATGTCAAAAAACTCAAAATACAAATTTTCATCTAATAGTTTTTGAGTTTAAATCTCTGAAAAATTAACTCTCTAATGCTAAAAAGAAATGTTAAACTTTAAGCGTTAAGTCTTAAAATAAATGCATTTAATCATATTCACAATAGAGTCTGGATAGTTCGAGTCTCGATTGTTCTAGTTTTCCATATATCTCAGTTAGTGAAAAAATCAGTTTAGCTCCCAAATAATGACCAACACATATGAAACAGGCAATTTTTTTTTAATTGCAGGACGAAAATTCAAATACTTGGTGCACCCGGAAGCCCTATCAGAAATCTCTCTCCCAAAGAAAGTGGGTGTATTTTTTCTGTAGATGTTCTCATAGAGACATTTCTGTGCAGTATTGACACGCTGCTTTGGCAATGGTGCGATAC
>JAWZYV010020193.1:0-20093 GCA_038373885.1 Cheiracanthium punctorium | reverse complement strand
CCTTCTCCAACAACACATATTCTTTGGCTGTCACTGGACCATGCTAAATCTTTGATTGCCCCACCAATTGGTTGGTACTCATTTTTTAAAATATGTTCTTTCTGAGTTGTATCCCAAATACGAACTTTTCCCGAGATGTCTGAAAGCAGAAGGAACTTTTCATTAATTCAATGTAAACAAACACATACACACATGAAATTTTTTTAAAACACTCAGAAAATGCATGAAAAGAAATGGCTTATTAAGATTCATAAACAATAATTCCAAACTCAAAATGCAACAGAGTTATGCTAGATAAAATTGCCCTTTTTTTCATCAAAGAACTTAAATACAATTGTCATTAATCATTATCTAATTTCTTTATTTTTTATTAAATGAATACGTGCAATATCCATATGGTATTCATGTATCAGGTGCAAGATTTGCCTGCTTTGTATGTCAATCAGTTGAAGTATAAAAAGCCCCACATTCGGGATAGGCCACGCGGCTGTTGATCTAACGGTCTGGAGTTTTTGTCAGTTTTCTCCAAATGTATTAGGACCCCTTAGAAAGTTCACTCTGGCCAAGACATCCGACATCCTAGGCAGATAGCTCATACATAGCTTTGACTTAACAACATTAACTAACCAATAAATCGATATAGCAAATTTACTCAGCATCAATCAATACAAAACCAATAAATATTTTTTTAAATATTTTAAGATTTTTTTACATTGTTTGAGGACTGAATTTGTTTCATAATTATCAAAATAAAAACATCCTTAGCACATTGAATAACGCAGGCCTGAAACTTTCTGCTTTTGTGGATACTTAAACTTTTTCACAATTGAGGAAGACCAGATCTTTTGTACCTGTTGAAATGATCATTTTGTTGAGATAAGTATAATTTATGTGTGTTCAGGGTTTGAGTTTACTCAGATTTTTTAAGTACTTTACCCAAATTTTGTTGACTGTGATGCAAAAAAAAAAAAAAATGAATATGCACATAGTGAGTTTTGTAGATGCAAAAAGCCATTTTGTTCAAAATAATGGGCCTTTATGACCCACTTTTATCAGAATTTAGCATGATTCCTGTGTGTTATACAATGTTTTTATTTCTTTACATTTTAAAACCAGTTCTTGTTGAGTATTCTTGAAATACAGACTTAAGGTTTAAATTTAGTTCCATTTGCTGATATTTTCAAAGCGTCTGGTTCAGATGGAACCAAAATATGCCCCTCAGTCTATCTATATATTTAAAAGCAGAAATTAACCTGAAGATACAGTAAAACCTGCATATAATGATACTGTTGGAACCTAAAATAAATATCATTAGACAGTTTATCATTGTAGACAGGTTGAGCTTTTCCACCTTATCTGAGTATTAAAAGTGTTTAATAGTATATTCAAAATTTGGGTAAAACAGATTTACCATGCAGAATAACACTTAATGATGAATTCATATTTATTTTTGAAGTCGAGTGATGAATTTATAGAAGTGGAAGACAATGCATATGTTTAATGTATTAATTACCTTCTTTTGATTTAGGGTTTGGTAAATTGTAAACATTAAACATTTTGTGCACTTTCATGTTTCAATAAATTGAAAATTTTATTTAAAATTTTCACTAAAAATACAAATATGCAAAAAAGGTAGATGTACGAATTTTATTGGGTTATTGGGCTAACCAAAAAAAGAGAAAGATGCTTTTCTTTAAATGCCAATATTTTATGCTACTCCATCATTGATAAAAGACTTGTCAAAAACAATGAAAAAAAACTTTTTTTCACTCCCATGCTGCAATATTTTATTATCGTGTAACTCTGGATTGTAAGTAGTGTTTTCCAGAATAAACATATTGGGTAATATGTATAATATTACAAAATGCTTTGCACTAAGTGTTACAATTATTGTTGTAGACAGGTATGAGTAAAAAGTGAATAACTATTGACAGGTTTTAAATATATTGAGTAAATAGGAATTCCATCAAGACCAAAGAAAATATCATTATAAGAAGGTTTATCATTACAGACAATATTGTTATACGCAGTTATCACTATATTAGGCTTGATGCTTAACCTTTTTGCTCCGGCTCACACATGAGGATTTTTTTACCAGAAAGCGGCGGAATCTATAAGATTTCATTCCCCTACTTCCCATCTGAAGAGCACGCCTTGCCTTTTGTTTGGTAGGTGGGGCAAATATCACTGACCACAAAAGTCCGCAAACAAAATACAAATCTGTATGCTCAATGCCGGTCAATTCACTACCACTTTCTCCCCAGTCAATTATCTACTAGCCCACCTGACTCTCGTCACAGCATAAGAAAAGGAATTTCTAGAGGCGGGAATCTTATCCATCTTCCATGAAGGGTGAATGGATTTCCTGTCAAAAGAGGGGAAAGAAGTCCTTGGTAAGGCATTTGTACCAGCGCCGTTCTTCAGTCAGATTTATTTTTTGGTACAACTGTTGTACCGCCGGAGTGAGAAGGTTAATAACAAAAATTGTCATTATTAATTAGAAATTTTTTGATTGATTTGGAACAATTATTTTGCATGCTATGGCATTATCATGCAGTTGATGCTACAGAGAAATAAAAATTATTTTATTTGCAATCAGTAGCAATTTATTTTAGCTTCCTACATTCTACTTGTTTGATTATAAATTAAACCAATGAGATATGTACAAATTAAAATTATTAAATGTTACCTGCAGAACAAATATAAAATCCACTTGGCGAGTATTTGGCAACAGTTGTCTGCACAGAATGTTCAGTATAAATCTCAGAAATTCTTGGATCCTGAAATAAAATAATAAATAACTGAAAATCCTTTTAAAAAAATCAAACATCATTGAATTTTGCATTTAATAACTATCTATGTCAGCCTTAAAAACAATAAAGATTTAATGCAATACAGAAATATATATATATGAACATACAACCAGATATTTTTTCATTTGAAATATAGATATATTTTTCTTGATTCAATATATTCTATAATTTTCTTTTAGTGAGATAATAAAAAAAATCTCATATTTATGTTAACATAAGAATTTTTAAAATCCATGACCAAAATTAAACTACAGGTGCTCAAAACAAATCTAAATTATCTTTTAATATTCTTACAAGTAAACTGTCAAACTATTTTTTCTTTCTTTTTATTTATCTTGTATGAAATAGAAGATGTATTGTAATGCCAAAAAAATTCAAGCATTCAGGTTTTGACAGGAAAATTTAATTTAACAATCCCTAAATGTACTTTAACAAGTTTCTGCATGATGTCTCAACACACATTATGTAAGCAAGTATGTATGCATGCATTTACCATCCTTTGTGACCAACCACGAAGCCATTCTGTCCTGTTTTGGGATGATGTCTGTACATTTGAATGAGCTATGCATCTTGTATAACTCAACGATGATTAGCCATAAAATGCTGAAATTTATTATTTAGAACTGTTGTATCATCCAGCTGTATCTTTTTTTCACTGTAATTGACTGGATAGTTTCTTTAAAAGATCACTCAAAAGACTCCAATTCATTTAGAGCCATTGGACAGTCATTGTTTGAGCAAAGTGTCACCAACTTTAAAAACCTCGAAAACTATTTCTATAACTAGGCATTCGTGTTAGCACATTTTAAAGCAAGAATTTCATAGATATCTCTACTTCCCTTTGAGATAGAATGGCAAATTTGAAAACAACCCTTTGGCCCCTTATCATAGTTTAGAAGCGAATCCTAACAACCCTGAAAATGATTTTTAAGCAATTATATTCACTATATATTTAAGCAAGAAATTTAAGGCTATCGCTCTTCACGATCGAGATACAACAGGCAAATGCGAAAAGAACGTTAAATAACATTTTGGGCCTAAACCTAGTTTGGGTGCAAATTCTAAAAAAAACTTGAAAATGATTTTTAGGTATATTTTTAGAAAGTGAGACACCCCACAAATTTTATCAACGGTTACCTAATTTAGGGAAGAGTTGAAGTGTTTAGGTTGATCAATTTTACCAACTATCGGAAAAATTCCAGGGATGGGGATTGAAACCAGGACTGTGGCTTAATGTGCGGGTGCTCTACCACTGAGCTACTCTGGGACGATTCAGAGATTAAATTTGGGCTCCACTCTTCCTAAATTATTAAGGGTTGATAAAATTAGGGAGGTTTTTCACTTTTTAAAAACATGTCTGATTTCTGCAGCGTGTCGAAGTTGACGCAAAATGTTTCATCTGTTCAGTCTGCCACTGCAGAAGAAAGTAAGTGCCAACAGTTGTTATGCGAGAAATTTCATCTAGCAATCATACCAGGAGTACAGCACCCTCCCGTTAAGTGGCAGTTCATACCCACAAGTTAAGCCGTAGTCCTGAGTTTGATCTCCAGCTTTGGAATTTTTTGCATAACCGGAAAAAAAATTATCAACCTAAATACCAAGTCTTCCTAAAAGAGATTTTAGGTATTTCTGTTTATTAAAGCAAGAATTTTATGGTTATTTCTGTTTTCTCCTTTTTCTTCTTTCTCTCTTTCCTTCCTCCCTTTATATCTTGAGATATAAAGGGAAATCTGGAAAGAATGTTTAAGAACAGTTTGGTCCCTCACCCTTGTTTGGGTGGGAATTTTAAAAAATTTTGAAAATTATTTTTTGCCATTTCTGTTAGTTGCACTGTAAAACAAGAATTTTATGGCTCTTTTTTTTCTCTGAGATAGGAAGAGAAAAGTGAAAAGAATGTTTTGATCCACCACCCCTGTCAGCGTATTCTTAAATGATGCCTTGGTCACAAAATTATAAGCTCCTAAAATTTCATGTCTGTGTTTCTGGTAGAGTGTCAGGAGATCTTCCTTTTTCATAGAGATTTTATTAGGTAAGTCACTCTTCAGGTACTTTTGCAATGCAATCAATTATATTCTTAAAAACTTTAAATTTTTTAACTCATGCCTCCAATGCTAAGGAAACCTTACAGGAACTTCCAGCAGCAAAATCTTGAATTTTTTTATTATGCTACCACCTAAACAACACTTAGATTTTCTTTATCACTTCTTATTATCATTTTCTTTAGAAAAGTACATTTAACTGAACAATTACTGTTTAAAATAATGACATAGTGCAAAAACAAATGAGCACATTCTATTCACTTGCATGAATATTTCATAGAAATTGTAAGTTGATATCTGTCATATGATGGTAGATTCAAGCAACCAAATTTATAAACACAAGAAAATAAAAACAAAAAGGATGATTTAAAGCTTATATTATTAAAAAAATTAGCAGTGTAAATAAAACATAATATACTTACATTAATATCCCTAATAATAATACTATTTCCATTTGCGTATAAAAAGTTTTTTCCTTTAGGATCCCCACCTAGAACAAGGGGCATGCCTCTCTGCGTTCGAGGCAGAGATGCTAAAATGGTGCCTAAAAAAAAAAAAAAAAAATTATATAAAATTAGGCCATACTTACATTAGAATACAACATGCATAAAAGCATTCGCTTCAGAAAATTATTTTTTATCAATCAGATATTTAATCCAAATGTACGTCTATACGTAATATGCTAATACTATATTAATTACTAACTGCATGCCCATTCTTTGTACAGTAGAAAACAAAAGATTAAATAAGAAAGTAAGGACCATAAGTTAAAATAAATGACATTGTGCATTTTATTATCGGACAAAATAAAATAGCATTCATACTGATACATTTCAAGATGTGACACAATTTGCATTTCATACATGATACATAACCTTAAATTTTAATCAATGGCTCCTGAGTTAGTTGGAAATCTGAGAATTTGCTGAATGCATTCGCATATTCACAAAACATACAAGGTTTTCTGAAAGCAAGCCTCCTAGTTAGCCAAAACAGGAAAGTAAAGATTTCGGCAACCCTTGACACTCAAATGAATTGGCATTGTATTTCTGCGAATCAAGCAATAGCAAAAAAGCAAGCTTATCTCTCATAACGATGAATACGATATCAATGACTGCATCTAGTGATTTTAATATGCAATCTTTCTCCATCCTTTCTGTGAATAATCATATTTTCGCTCATTGCTAGCCATTATGCTAACTTTTCTATCAAAAGCTAAAATTAATACATATTTTTAATAATTAATGATTATTTCACCAAAATATTCCTTTTTTGAATGGGTTTTTATTTTTCAACCAAGATTATATTGCAAACTATTTTTGTATTTTTAAATCCGCACTGCAGACTGATCCAGAAAATTCTGCGACTGGGGTGTTAAGCATTCAGGACAAACTGTTTTTGAAAGATAATTTTCTCTTCTATCCGATGATATGACAACAATTTCCTTATAGATATTACTTTCACTCCTATTGCTGAATATACCCAAAAAATAGCTCAAACACCCAATAAATATGGAATTAAAAAATTTCAAAAGCATTTCGAAAGCCAAATTTTGAAAAAAATTTCTTTAAGGTGTGCAATTTCCTGTGTACAAAATTCGATGTTTCTTCAGGTAGCCGTTTGTCCGTAATGGCGCTGACAAATGGACATCTTTTATAATAAGTAGAGAAAACATTTTTGCTACATCCTTGGCCACAAAAATCTATTGACAATATTTGAAAGTACAAAATAAAATGAAAGAATTAGCATTCTTTAATTTCAGTCTACAACTTATTTAAAAAAACTTTTGAAGTTAATTCTAGAAATAAAGGTAAAAACAGACTTGAAATAGACAATGAACGTAAACTGCATTTAAACTTTTTTAAATTCTAGTAATAATGCCAAGTAATCACAAATATTGACAAAGCATAAAAAAGATTTTTAACTTTTACTTTTCTTTAGCAGAACAAAAACTGTCTGACATTTTGTAAAAGCAACAAATTTGACTTTCAGCGACAACTTATTGTAATGGGGAAAAAAAAAAAAAAAAATACATGTAGGATATTCAAGAGCAGATCCCTCATACAGTTAGTATATTTAATATGTGCATTTTTTCATTTTTTTTTTTTTTTTTTTGGCTAAGGCTAATTAATATCATAATTTAAAGCACTATCATCTTAATGATTTGAAAAAAAAAAAAAAAAAAACATACTTCATGGCTTTAAACACAAGTCAAAGTAACAGAATGATTTTTTTTTTTTTTTTTTTTTTTTTTTTTTTAAATCAGGAAGTCTCATCGGAGAAGCAGAACTAATATTAGGGATACAATGGATATCCAGCAAACATACTGTATCCGACCAAAATGCTAGATGATTGGCAGTAGCAGGATATTAAAAATATCCGGAAGTACATCCGGCCTAAAATTATATACTGAGAAATAACATTAATAAAACAGAGTAAATTCTAAAAACTGCAATAATAAAAAATGAAAAATTAAGTTTTGTGAAAATATTTTGTTTTACATACTTTTTAGAATTTATTTTTTTATCATGTATAGAAAAATGAAAAAAAAAAAATTAAGCATTTCTATGGTTTTTTAAGATTGGTAAATTTATGGTGCAAAACTGCTAACTGTTTTGAAACCTTTCTTAGAATTCAGTTACCATTTTTCCCCATAAAGTGACCCTGCTCATAAGAAAAATCTACTTCCAGCTACTGGTAGTTGAAGAAAAAAAATTCCACCACCACCTAATTTTGATAAAGTATCAAAATTTGTTGCTTTGATTTTACAACAGGTTAATGGAGGTGTTTTTCTTTCAATGGGTAACTGATATTGTAAGATATTTATCCAACTCTTGAAGGAGAGCTGAATCAATGACATTGTTATTTGTACCAACTTTAATTGCAATGGAATTGGTACTAGTTTCATGGAAACAATGCCAAAAAGATTTCTGATTTTTTAATTAAATCATTTGAAATTAATGAGAAAATATATATAATAAAGTAATAGCTGAATAATCTAAAAAAACTAGTGAAAAGAAAACTGAATAAAAAAGAAAACATACTGCTGCTGGATTATCGGACATTCGGCTAAAAGTTCGGCCGGATATTTGGTATCCGGCCAAATTGATATCCATTGCATCACTAACTAATATCTCCCATTTTCCCTCACAATGAGGTAATACACAGGCAACTGTATATTTTTAATATTTCCCAAAACATTTAGCTGAATAAGTAATGTCTGATTATCATTTCAGTTTCACTCAATATGTGGAAAATGTTACTAGGTTCCACAAAATTAATTTCTGGCAATAAATAGTAAATTAAAATGTCAATTTCACTGATTTACAGCTACTATTACAGGAATGTTTATAAAAGGAGAAATGGAAATGTCAGTACAGTGAAACCTCTCCGAGCGGCCACCCCTCTAAATGGCCAATTTTTCATGGCACAGATTTTTGGGCTCATAGACCTAATTTTGAAATAACCTCTATCAGCAGCAACCCAACTCCCTCTAAATGGCCACCGAGTGGGATCTCATTTTTGGCAAATTCTACTCACTCTGTGCTTTAATTTTGAGCGGAAAAACTCAAGGTCAGGATTCTGGCAAAGGTAAGCGTATTTTAAATCCTTTTAATGAAATCTAAAATTAATTTGCAGTTGATTTAAATTAACTAAACAGTATGTTCACGTATATAATTTTTTTTTACAAATGAACTTTTGTGCCTTTCAGGTGCTCATACCGTCCCTGACGAGGAATTTCCCAATGTTTGTAAATGCCAAGGAAGCTAAAATTTCAACACAAGCGACTTTAGGGAAATTCTATGAAATGATCGAAAATTCTGAAGCGTATACAAATGAATCGGGTGTTATGTTAATATAAGAAAAGAATTTGTGGGTGTTTGTTAGAAATATAGTACGTTATAAGCCGGTGGGTGTTGGGGACGTTTCTGAGCGGTTATTTACCAAAAAAATAGAGGTAAGTGTTCTTTTTTAACGAATCTTTCGATGTTTAAGGTTTTTAATGTGAATTTTAAATTGATATTTGAAGTGTTTATGTTTTCGTAAGTGCTATTTACGTGCTATTCTAATCATACTGACTTTATAAGAGGTGTACAACTAGGTTGTTTAATCCACCGATGTTTTTTTGAGTTGAAAACGGGCCAGTGTTTGCCCAGTTTACATTAGCTGTACAACTAGGTTGCTTAGTTCACTGTTGTTGTTTTTTATTAGTTAAAAACGGTCCACTGGTTGCGTAGTTTACATAGCTGTACAACTAGGTTGCTGAATCCACTGAGGTTTTTTTAGTAAAAAACGGTCCACTGGTTGCATAGTTTACATAGCTGTACAACTAGGTTGCTGAATCCACATGAATCGGTTAGAGATCTGCCTTTTGCAGTGAAAAACAAACTTGAAAAAATGGTTGTTTCAGAAAAAAGTTAAAAACTTAAAACAGACACAAATTAACTACCCTTTTTTCACAAAAATGTAAGAAAGCATTAAATAAAGTACTATTTTCTCTTTTAAATAAGGAATATGTGTCAGACTTGTTGGTACTTGCGTATTATCCCGGCGGTCATTCCAGCCAAACTATTTTTTAGTCAAATGAGTTGCCAAACTGTTACCAATCATATTCAAAACCATTAATAATTTCATGTGCCTAGTATTTATCTTCTCAAAATATTGCTCATCTTGGCAGACCGTCGGAATAATACATAAGTACCGACTTGCTTATATTACGCATTATAGTAATTATTATATAATAGTAAATAAAGGCCTTCAGAGCGGCCACCCCTCTGCGAGGCCAAATATTCTCGGTGACAGTGGGGTGGCTGCTCAGAGAGGTTTTATTGTATATCATACAGAACTTAGCAAAGTCCAGTCATACCTCAGTCCAGTCACCATTTTACCCTGCCTCAAGAAAAAAAAATTTAAAAATAGAGATTATAATTTTATCCTGATCTCTTTTATATAATATATTTTTTGAAATCGGTCTACTAATATGCATCAACATAAACGCTGTATCAAATTGCAAGTAATTTAGAAGAAAGTTTTTCAATATTACTTGTTGACTGGCAGTATGTTTAGAGCAAAAACAAGCTATTTTGCACAGATTAATGTTGAAACTTCATCAGAAATATTTGTCATGCTCTGAAAATATATCTCCATTGGAAAAAAATAATTAAAAACATCTACATTTTTATGGTGAAAAGGGGTATTTTTCAATACACCCATTTTCCTCCCCCACCACCTGACGCCGTTCCATATTCAAGAATTGTTTGGGGTTTATAAGTGCTACAAGTCTACTGTTCATACAGCTTGTAAAGAACTTTTTAACAATTTTAAAGTTCCTGATACTTCAATTTTATTTGTGTTTCACAAAAACCGCATTTTTTATTTACTTTTTTTTTTTTTTTTTAACTAGTATTATAGTAACACTCAAACAACTTTTCTTATTACCAGAAAATGACTAATATAAATTTAACATTTACTTTAAATAATAAATATCCTCATCCCTTTTTCACCATAACTCCAGTTTAAACCAGAAAGATCTGGTTTTAAGCGCAATGACCTAAGTTCTTAAAAATTCAAACTAATAAAACCGGTTTCTTTGCCGGTCAGCTATGCTAGAATCGAGCAGAGAGCCGGCATCAAGTATTCAAATATACAAGCGAATTCTTATTTAAGACAGTACATAGAAATTACAAAAAGATAATTCTGAAATTACAGGTTTAAAATAACTAGTAAATCAAAGTTTAATGTTAACTTATACGTTTAAGACACCATTTCAAAACATGCAAAATTCAAAGCATATCACTTTACAAGAATGATCGGGCAGGGATAGAGTAAATTAACAATTCTTAATCAGTACTTGAATATCAATATACTAGTATATAATAGATGAATTAAACATTATTTTAAAATATAATCTATTAAAAAACTCACGATTTTGGAATGACATGATTTGAAGCCGTCTTTTTCCTTATAAGTACAGCAGCCGCGGCAGGTTTAAAAGGACGTGTAGAGTGAACACCGAACACGAACGAGAACTCGAACCGAAAGGAGACAGCAGACAGAAGACACCAATGAGGTAAACATAGGTCTCTGTGGACTTCTGTCAGTGTCTCTGAGTTCGAGGCTGCAAAGTTTCTGAGTTCAAGGCTAAAATTCGTCTGCTGGCGGTATTTACATCCGTCAGCTCCTTTGAAATGCATTGAGTATCCATTTTATAATTACGGTTTCTCATTATTATCCGATCGGAATGAGTTTATGTCTTTTTGATATTTAAATAGATGGTTTAGAAGACGATGATATCGCATTTCACTTCAAAACTTTGTTAATAAAAAGATTACTAGCGTTCTAAAATTACTACATTATTTCAAACACTGTATAAATAATACATCATTGAGTTGATTTTCAGTTTTCTGAGTTTAAAATAGTGCAAATATTCATTAAAAACCTCCCACACCTTTTTAAAGTACGATTTTTTTAATTGCTTTTTGTATTTAATTATTATTAACATTTTACCCAGACAACACAGCAAACTTGCAGCAAGCTTGATTTATCAAGTCAATAAGCTTGAAAATTCCAGGCGTGTAAGCTTGATGCAAGCTTGAATCAAGTGTTCTAGTTTACACTTGCCCAGCTTGCATTAAGCTTGACATTTCAAGCTTAATTTCAAGCTTAAAAAATTTGGTACTTTTCCGTTATCTCGACACCACCCAAATTTGGCGACTTTTTTTGTCGCCAAGTAGCTACGATGTTTTTAGGCGATTTTTCCTGTCCGCAATTACATACCGGATATTTATTTCGCCTTAAACATTTTCAATGCCTACAAAACAAACATTTTAACAGAAAATACAAAGTTAAAAATGTAAACATACAAAATAGACTCACCATTACATACGAAAAATTTCAATGATAGTTAAATCATAATATGAACAATTCATAAAACTTATTACTGTTATAAAACGATACTTATTACTGTTATAAACGATAATTTTCAAACCAATGAATATTTTAAATATCGACACAATACGACAACGAAATTACCTACGGGATTCTATTTTTAACAAGTTCATTGACACACCGAGCACGTGCAAGGCGGTTTGACTGCAATACTAATTGCATTCAACAATTTCTATATCCTGAAGATTCTACACAAATCGAAATATCGGCAATTCTACACAAATCGAAATATTTTAAAACATACTCACATTTTCAGCTTCTTCTTGCAAATTCCAAACGTTTCAATTTGAAGCTCAAACTATGAAGACACACAATTTCAAAATATACATGCGGCATTCACACTTTACAAAACAATTCCTTTAACAACCTTGCCAAAAACTTATTTTATCATCTGTATTCGTCGCCACATTTCCTATTAATTCATATTTATACAAATATATATGTAAAAGCAACACTCACCTAAACTGAAGTAAATATGGCTACACACGCTTATACATACTACGCACGTTTATACATCAATACAACAACAGGATCGCGGAAGGATACAAAACAGACCCGATCGGTGTTTTTCTGCATGCAGACACATGCTCTCGGCCTACGCAAGATTAATAAATCAAATAGGTTGACGAATACAAAACAGAAAAATACGTTATCCTTTACTATTCAAGCACAAGCTAACATACTACGGACACAGAGGCAACGTTAGTACAAAAAAAAAAAAGCTCGCCGCACGATTCAGGATACACGTTTGCGTATGAATAAACAACACACTCGGAGATTAGTATAATCAGTACTTCGCATTATTTGTTTTGCTTTCCTTTTCAAACAGTAGCGGGTTACCAAAAAAAAAAAAAAAAATGAACATCGCCGCGCAAATGAGGATGGGTTACCAGAAAATATTGTCGCCAAGCATCGCCCTCTACTGCCGGGAAAAATTCGCCAAATTTGGCTGGTGTCGAGATAACAGAAAAGAACCCAAAAATTTTTCTAAACACACGGGGCGCCCCACATACTTTTTTTTCCGCGCATTTTCCCCCTCTATGCTGTAATTTTAAGTTATTTTAATCTGTTTCCATCGAGTGTCCGTAGCTAGAATAGAACCCGGGACCTTTCGATTAGTAGCCGAGCGCATTATCCATTCAGCCACCGGGGCCTTGTGCAGCTGTGACTAAAGTTTGAAGTGAATTATTAAGCGGTTTTCTGGCCAGATTGATAAGTGGGCGATAAGTTATTTGTTTTTTTTCTATTTTTCCATGGGATGCATCAAAATTAAAATAATTTTATGTGTGATTTAGAGACTTCTACTAATAGGGAAATAAACATAATATAAACTTAAGAGCAACACATGTTTTAAAACTTTCGCAACACTCATGAGCAATACTGCCGCTGGCCAAAATCGAGACAAACGACTGATTTTGAAATCAATTTCGTAGTATAATTGTATTTTATTTTGAAGATTTCCATATTTGAAAATATAGAATGGGTTTACTTACTTAACACAAATTTTGTGTTAAGTAATCTGAAATCAAAGAAACAGATAGTTAAACGTTACTTCGAAATGCTATATCACAGTTGCTAACATAACATGTATGGAATACAAACACTTTAGTCATTTTTGTAAATATTTCTTATAATAACAAATAATTGAAAAATTTTGCTATTTTTTAACGCTAAAAATTCTCTTTACAAATGTGGTTAGCTATTTTCCTACATATTGGTATGCTATATCGATATAGAGCATTTCGAAGAATTAAAAATAAGTTTAAATTAATGTATACAAATGTAAATTTGAATTATTTTCGTTGTTCATACTTTATAATTAAAAAAATTATTTAACGTCTGATTTTTTTTTTATTCTTTGTAATTTTATTTTAAAACTACAAAAGTGTAAGATGTAAGATTTTTGGGCCCTAAAATCTGTAGGCCCTGGGCAGTTGCCCCATTTGCCTTGCTGGTAATATGGCACTGGTAATAAAATAAACACATCTTTTACGAACTTTCAGCAAATTTGAGGACGCTAGACAATTAATGTCCATTCTCTTTCACAGATGGCGCCATCAACGCTCTTTTAAAAAGGAAAAATCAAGCGAGTAGCAATTGCCAAGCTTAAATCAAGCTGTATTTAAGCTTGACAATTCAACTTGACTCTTGCAAGCTTGCTGCCAGCTTAGAATGAGTTGAACTGTCAAGCTTGCATTAATGCGTCAAATTCAAAGAAATGTCAAGCTTGATTTAAGCTTATGTGCTGTCTGGGTAACTCCAATCCCTAGTAGCAATAACCCATCAGTCGATGAGAGGCGGGTGAGTTTAATCCGAGGAGAAGAAGCAATGACCAATAACGGCTTTTCATCCAAAAAAGGCGAAATTTCATCGGCAACTGGTACAAAATGTCCGCTTGGGGTCCATAAAGCCGATCATCGTTTCCCGATGACTCCGATGAAATAACTAAAAGGAACCGACGAGAAACCGATAAATTGTTTAAAATATATTTGTTAATAAAAAAAATAAATGACTGGCAGCAAAATTTTCAAAAAATGTCCTTTCCGTTTATTATGTTTTCGTTTTTTGGATGATAACTTTCCGTTTTTCTGGGAAAAAAAAATTCTTCCTCCACCGGACCCGAACCCTGAGCGTGCAGAATCAAAGCCTAGCATGCTACCACAAGGCCATCCAGACTTATTATGTACAAGCCAAAGATTGAACTACCGGTTATTTTAGTCACAGATTGGGACTTTGGTGAAATTTTGACTAAGTGCTGTTCAGCTATTATTAATAATAGTCAAATTATTCGATTGGTAACAAATTAATTTCACTTTTTACCAATGTATGTAAGTAGCAACAACATTCAAAATTAATAATTAAAAAACAATATTGCAAATTGTTGCAAAAAAAACAATATTGCAAATTTTTAGTCTGATTTTAACTTTTATATTTCTTGGATAGCTTTTAAAAATTAACTGATTTATCTTCTTGCTGTTTACATTAAGGAGGTTTCAAAAGAGTTGCTCATTTTAATGAAGTTTCCGTTATTCTTATAATGCAGCTGTCGCTCAAACAGATTTTCTTTTCTTTTTTTTTTAAACACATTTTTTTAAATTATTTGAATGCTACAAACGATTTTATATAATAAACACTTTTTTGTAAATATTTCATTTAAATTTTGTGGGGGGCAAGGGGGGATATCACCCCCCTCTGCCCCGTCCCAACCCCAATATAAGAAATTTGAAGTAAATTATGTCATTCATTCAAGAATTGTTCAAAATTTCCCTTAGATTGGAAAAGGCACATTAAACCACTGGGACACCTGCAAGGCCCGATGACTGTAGAGCTGCAGTTTCGGATAAGATACTGTTTGTCGGTTTCCCATCGGCGAAACTGCTCGTCTAGATCACTTCTATCCATGAATAAAAGTTCATCTATTGCAGAAAAAAAAGTGCACTTGCCGATGACTGAATTAGATGAGTCGATGATTAACGATGAGTCGATGAACGACCGAGCAGAAAACAAGCAGTCATCGCTACTAGGGATCGGGGGGAGATTAAACTTTCTTTTTACTATGCGCATCATCAATATCAGAAATAGCTTTCTGATCTACTACCCACACAGCACCAATGTGTAACACAGTGGTTAAAGCCACTGACATTGGTAAATGGCTCAAGTGGAGGAACAGGGTTCTGCCCTCTCGCGGGGCCGTCGGTCTATCAGTCTGGAGTTTTGGGCGGTTTTCTCCAGATTTAAAGTGAATACGAGCTAGATACCCAGAAAAGTCCACCCCCAAGGCATTTCCCCCCTTGTGTCTGTCCTTTTTCTGACGTCGATTTATAAGCGGTTCCTCGTGACCAAGCACGCAAATCCGAATACATGTTCCAAACACAACAACCCGCACAGCACAATGTTATCCATTGGTCAGCTATAAGCCATCAGAGTTGGATAATGGCTATATCAATTAGATGTCCAAGATCCTCCAGATAACATAAAATGGACCTCTATAAAAGATTTGAGGTGTGATCTCTCTAAAAACTAGACAACGTCTATAACCCAGATAGCACAAACTTGTCCAGAACACGTCTAGAAGATGTCATATAGACAAGCTGACATGTCCATTAAACATACAGGATTCGCCCAATTCTCGTCCATTTTACGTCAATATGGCACTATAGGACGCCCATATGACGTCTTATAGACATGTATATATACGTAATAATGGACGTGTTTGTCTATTTATAGACCTTTTACGGTCGAATCCTGGACATCAACAAAAACCATAATAATTTTTAGCTAATTGTATGTAATGATTAATTTAAATTTATCGTTACATCTTAATAACGAATTTTGTAAAAATATTCCTGCCAATCTTTTTGTTTTTAAACCAACCTTTAAGTACTTGCCCTGCTTCGGATTCGAACCCTTGATCATGGTCTTCACAGTAGAGTGTGCTAACCACTATACGCAGCGGAACTTGCTCTGATGCGTCAAAATGCTGAAGTAAAGATTTTTTAGTTTCGGACTGGGAACTTAGAAAAAAATATGCAGCTATTCGTTTTTGGATGTTGAGTCGCTAGAGAATTTTCTTTTTTTTGCATGTGGATATGAGTTTCTTTTTACACAATACCGCTTTTATAGGAAATAATAATACATAAAAAGTATTTTAAATTTCAAAAGTTCCTCGACAAAAAAAAAAAAAAAAAAAACAACGTAGTTTAGACGTAATCATCGACGTTAAAAATCCTTGGATATGTCCACCTGTTTGCCCGTCGAGCGCTGTACTTCTCGACGGCGTATTACCCGCGAGGGGTGACCGTGAGAGATAACAATCTCGTTTAACTACGGCGTAAGAATGGAAAAGGGTGACCGCCAGGAAGAGAAAATCCCCGATATTGGTCGAACACTCGTCGCTATAACGGCGAAGGGAGACAGATTCTCGGAATTCGTTTATAAAATTCAGCTCATAGTGGTTGATTTTACGTTATACCTTGTCGAATCGCTCCAACAGGACAGAGAAAACCGGCTTATATTCGTCTAATAGAAGTCGTTCTTTAAAGACTTCGCAGAATTTGTCGAATTCTGCCCATTTATAAACGTAGTAATTATGCCGCAATTCCAGACATTCAGAGAATAGACAAATACCATTTACATACGTCGTGAAGGAATGGAAATTCAAACTGTTCTGATCTTGTGAACTTTTGCCGTTTAAAAAGGAAACATTTTATATTTCTATATAATACATTTTAATATTAGTTTGTTAGCTAATAAAAAGTTATTTTTAATTAAATGTGCAAAAATTACAAGTTTTAAATTAACTTCTAGTCGTTTAGATGAAGTTGTAAAATATACATTCATAAAAATTTGAACACAGAGAAAATACATTAAAGAAAAATATAATCTTGATTTTTTGAATTTAATTGATCAGTAACTTGCATAAATAGCTTATGTCTCTATTTTACATTTTAAAGGGTTTACTTTTTCCCCCCGGTACATTTTATGAATTGTTTTTACTGTAGGTATATTTAATAAAAGGCGGGGGTGGGTACGCTGTTTAATTCAATGTTATAAACAATCTAAATATCTTCATATATTGGTGAAAGATGGTGAAAAAGTAACTTAAAAATTAAATAAAATATTAGTAAATTTAGTTAAGTAAGGAATACAGTTTAAAATGCAATTTTACTAACAGTAAATATAATTCACTTATTTTATATAAAAAAGATTACTTTTTAACCAATATATGAAAAGTTAAATTATATAGTTTAATTAGATAAGTTAAATTAGATAGTTTATAAGAGTAGATTAAATAATTTTTTGCACCCTTTTATTAAAAATACCTAATACAGCCAAAACGATTAATAAAATGTACCGGGGGAAAAAATGGAAACCCTTTAAAATGTAAATTAGTGACATAAGTTGTTCGTGCGAGTTACTTATCTGTTAAATTAAAAATCAAGATTATATTTTAACTTTAATATATTTTTGTATATGTTCAAACTTTTATGAATATAAATTTTATAACTTTATCTAAACGATTAGAAGTTAATTTAAAACTTGTTATTTCTAATCATTTAATTCAAAATTGCTTTTCATTAGCTAACAACTAGTTGTATAATGTATTATATTTAGAAATATAGAGTGTTTCCTTTTAAACGGCATGTGCACCCGACAAGAAGTTTGAATTTCCATGCTTTCACGACGTATGTAAATGGTGTGTGACTGACATATTCTCTAAATGTCTGGAATTCCGGCATAATTACTACGTTTATAAACTGTCAGGATTCGACGAAATCGTCAAGGAACCACTTCTATTAGACGAATAAGCCTGCTTTTTTATCTCCATAGTTTATTATAGTTTTCCTGTAATAAAATATGAAGAAGTTTTCTATCTACAAATCCCCCCCCCCTCTCTCACCCTCCCACGAGAAAAATTTTGTCTACTTCATTACACAAACAGTTTTTTATTTATCTCTCTTAATTCTTTGATTTGTTCAATTTCACTACTCCAAATAGGTTTAAATTACATACTAAATGCACACATATTAGTATACAATTTAAAAAGAAAAAAAATTTTTTGCATAATGTGCTTTAATCTGTTTCATTGTAAGTTATGCCATAATGCAATAATAAGTTGACTTTTGTTATAGTAAGTTTACATTAAGTAAATTTGTGCTTATAATGAGAAAAAATATTTCATATGCTTAAGGTAAACAGTTGATTTTATGCAATTGTACCTTTATATTTCACTCTATAATACAAATAAGAAGACTTATAATTAGCAATTAAAAAGAAAATGAATAAAAGAAACAAAGCACATAATTATTAGTTAAATAATTACTTAACTCACCTCTAAAATTTTGATGGCTGGAATTAAAATTTGTAGTTACCCCGATAAACTTTAATAACATCACCGGCCAACACAATTTAAAGAGAGCCAGACAAACTTATTAATATGCCAAGCTAACGATAAATCGTGTTAGCATTGAACTTGAAAAATATTCCAAGAGATACTTGAAAAATATCCACTTTTATAGTTAAAACTATGGAAATTTTACTGTTCTGTGTAGCGCAGGAGCTCAGCCATTGACTACACGCTGGAGCGAGTTCTGCCCTTGCATAAAAAACTGCGAAGTACGAGCCACGCGAACCATGAACGAATACACACACAAAAAAGAAAAAAAAAGCATCTGTTTTCTGAGAAAACGGTTGGGGTGGACATGTCAAAGGTCGTGAGAAAGGACCCTGTAAATTCTGTCTCCCCTGCACTGTTTATTCGACGTTCAACTGACTATTAACTAAGCTGAAAAAATTTCTCGATGCTCCATCGCGTGTTTCTTCTTGGCTGGCTGGGGGGGGGGGTCTCTTAGACCGCCAAAGCCATAAGCGGAAAATCGGCGATGTATTGACGGATCATAGACCTCCTGAGGGCGACCAACATTAACAGTCGAAGATAGCCGCCTCCCTGACCAAAATCGAACGGCTCTTTAAGACGTCGACAACACAATGTATGTTTGATCTCTTTTAAACGCTACTTTTTGCTGTAATTTTTCCTCGATCTATTTTCGACATTTCGACATCGGGAATACGTAATTTAAACGTGTGTGCGCTTGCTGGGTTGTCTCGACTGTGACTGGCTCAAAGGGGTTTCAGAGATTTTTTTTTTCATTTTATCCTATAATATACTTTAGACATTAACATCTAAAATTGAAAATTCATTCGAAAATAGTCAGAGCCTCAAATAAGCCCCCCCCAAAAAACAATACACCCAATTTCATAAAAAATACCGTTTTAAGAATGCTTTAAATCTTGGCTCTGACGTGATACAAAAAAAAGTTTTGCCCAGAGCAGTTATACATCTTCATATAAAGTGAATCCAATGTTAAAAGTTTTTGAAGGCCCCACAGTACGGGGCCCCAAACATTCCAGATAACACTAAGACATCGGAAGGACATACAGAAGATGTCATTGATAGGATATTCGGATATCCTGTGGAGATCCCAAAATCATCAAAAAATGTCTTTAGGACGTCCGATACTAGTCTAAATGTCACTCCTATACAGATCCACAGGACATCTCGAAGAAAACAATCCTTTACATGTCCTGTAGAAATCCTATAGACCATGATAGGACATTTTTACATGTTACTTTCAGAAGTTTGATCGCCTGTAGAAATATTGAAAATTAAGTTATTAAGCATATATCACAAATATATACTCCATATATCACAAATAGTTCTTTTACAGGGGCACTCATAAGAATTACATTAACCTGAATGGGGATCTCTACAACTACTGAACCGATTCGAAAA
>JAWZYV010020192.1:0-21609 GCA_038373885.1 Cheiracanthium punctorium | reverse complement strand
ATTTTGGGCAATAAAGTTGAAAGGGAAAGTATTAAATTTATTTTTGCGTTTTGTTTTTCATATTTAGGTGATTCGGAATGCACGTTGATGACATTTAGGAATGCATAATATTCAAACCTTATGGATGTTGTGCGATTTATCCAATAGCAGCACTTTGATTATAAAATTCAAATCTAATGTGGACGCATGACTTCCTTGCTCGTCTATTAAATCAAAAACACTTACAACACACTTCATCTAAATGTATGTCGCTTGAAAGAGACAAAATACTGCAGTAATACTAAGTTTCAGCGGATATGGTCCTGGAGTTGTTTTCCCCGTTGCCGGATATGGTCCTGGAGTTGCTTCCTCCGTTGCCGGATATGGTCCTGGAGTTGCAGCCCCAGTTGCCGGATACGGCCTTGGAAATGGTGTGGGAGTCGGCTATGGATCAGCTGGTCTTGGATATGCAAAACACGGATATTAATCAGAATGAAATTTCGAAATATTTTGCAGTTTTTCAGTGTTCCTCTCTACTACATTAACCCTTTGAAGCGCAACCATTTCTCAATGCCAAAAAGAAGGGCAGTCGTTGGCATCGCTCGATTTAACTACCAGTAAGATGGCGGTCGATCGAATTGTTCATCACGTGCCGCAGATCTGGAGACCATTTTGCTGGTAGTTAAATTGAGCGATGGCAACGACTGCCCTTTTTTCGGCATGGGGCAGTCTATCCAGTTGTTCTTCTCTATCAATATATTTCCGCCGTATTCTCAGTTTTCAGCAGATGCCAATGCTCCTGATAATAATCCTGACAATTTTACAAGCAATCGACAGTTTTTACGGGAAATGTACTAAAAATTAAAGGATTAAATATGAAGGGTCCACGGGAAGAACGATGAGAGTCCACTTTTCGTCAATGTTGAGGTTTCTACTGCATTCTGCTGTTCATTAGTGGCACTATTAATATCCTTAATCCATAAGGGAAAAAACGATGAGAATACACTGAAAAAATAGCCCAAAGATACAGTTTACTATGGAAGGACTTGGAAAGTCCCGTGCGCTTTTCGATTTTTTGGAAAATCAGCTGTATTAGACTCTCATCGCTCTTCCCGTAGACCCTTCATATGTCACACTCAAGTATTTTTATAGAAATCAAACTTATTCTCCGTGACTGACAAAAATCTGAATTTTTTGTCCTCACGGTGAGGACACCGCGCGTTAAAGGATCCATTTGCGGTGAGAAATTCTTTGGATATCTCTTTGTTTCTGTTTAATTGGGCTGTATTCTGTAAGTGGATGACATCGAAGTCACGGGCATTATTATTATTATTATTATTTTCCAATTAGAACAGTCTTGAAATGTTGCTGTAATTTCACATTGTCTTTTTGTCTTTTACTGGCAAATAGGTATTCTTTCCTACATTGCTTTCATTTTCCTTTACTGCTAGACCACAGATATGTATTTTCATCTCTTGCAATAACGTGTTCCATTTTCTGGTGTAAACCAAAATTTTTAAGTAAATTGTATACTCTATGAATTACATTGTTGATTACTTTTTTGTGTGTTTGTTTATGTCATTGTTTGGCTGTTCTCGCATTACCACAAATAAAGTTCTTATTTAAATCTTCATTGTGGTGTTTGTTTATTAATTATTTTTATTGCTGCAAATTAAATTCGTAACCCATGAAATTTTTCAGAATAAAACAATAAAATCTTCAGTGAATTTCATTCAAAGTAGAGTCATTATTTCCTGTTAAATTAGCATTTAAAAGAAGATAGCATACATATATACATGCAAATCTTGATGTATAAATGTTATGCATACATAAAAGTTTACTTCGATTCGCTGAAAAACATAAAGCATTTCTTTCGTTAAAAATATCAAACTAAAGATTTTTTTACATCTAAAATAATTTTTAAAGTTACGTATATTACAGATAAAGAGAATCTCCAAAATGTATTGAAATGTGATCTTCGTGTAATTCATATTAGCATGCTATATTTACATTTTAACCATTTTTAATATTTTCTTGGATAATGCATTAATTTTTCTGATAGCATGAATGAATTCAAAACACCTCAAAACGTATAAAGATACCAAAGTCTCAAAATCGGAGCTTTTCATGATTACAATATTTTCCTTACATGTTACATGTCAGGAAACTAAAAAAAACCTGGAGTGACTCCACACAACTTTTCGAGCAATTAAATAAATTTCATTCAGCTCAATCATATCTAGAGTTCAGGCGCCAGTGCGCATAAATGACTTGAGTGCATTGATCGCAAAGTATAAGAATACTTTTTTGTAGCCCAGTAAAAAACGGCCACCTGTACACTCCAGAAAATTTGTGCAGTATGTAAGATAGTGACTTATAATATGCGTACCAAATTTGAGCTCAATCGAAAGCACCATCTAGACACTAGCGCACTTTAAATAATTTGTGTACTTTAGGCCGTAATGCATAAGAATTAGTTTTCAACCCAGTAAGCAAACTAACAGCTGTACACACACCAAAATCTATGCAAGTCAAAGACCGTGACATATAATATTATATATATATAATATCGATATAAACCATTAATTTTTACAAGACTAAAACACGCTTTGAAATGTTCAAAATGAGTCTAAAAAGTGAGAAATGTTTTACTATTGTCAGAGTTCGATTTATTTACTTCTTTATTTTTAATAATTTTGCATATAGCAGTTGGGTAGGTCTATCACGGGGGGGGGGGGAGCTCCTCTCTATTGGAGACCCAGGGCTGTAGCCCTGGGCCTCCAAGAGACATACTAATGTCATATATATGCCATTAAAGAAATTGATGGAGATATTGATGGCATACTTATCTCATATATATGCCATTAAAGATATTTATTGAACGAAATACTTTTCACGCAAACAAAAAATTTTTATAGAAAATTTTTAATTCAAATTCTTTCATAAAATGTAAGGATTTAAAAAAGTCCTCTCTTTTTTTGTGTATGTGTGTGTTTATAATATGTTTTGAATTTAAGGGTAGGGTTTTTAATATCAATCAAGTTATTTCTAAGGTGTTGAAAAGTTTAATTTCAAGAAAAACGTTTTTGAAAACCAAATTAAAATGACTCTGAAGATTTTCATTAATCGAGAAAAACTGATGAATGAATTACATAAAAAATATTATTTCTGAGGATTGCAAAATAACGCTGTCCTTAGAAAATAGTGTCTGGAGCATTCACAGTTTTCCTATAGCAACCCTGAAAAGAATTCTACAGCACTAGTCTTTCGCAAAAGACAATAAGCGCCAACCTTAAAGATATTTTAGAAGAAAAGTCTTGCTTGGTAAATGTGCTCCACGTGTTTAAAGTAAAGTAAGACCTTCACTCCACTTAAACTGAAAACCAGCGATTCATATTCGGCGATTTATTCAGCACGTGTTGGCGACGACAGATTACCAATATGCCCACGGATGCATATGCTATAAATTAGTGAACCTATGGATACTTTTCTCGACTCAGAATTTTCTCTGCCTTCTGACATTATTTTATACAAATTAGCAGATATAGTTAAATGATGACTTGATTTTTTTGAAACAGAAATCGCATTTCTATCATTAGTGAGAAGAGCTGAACGAAAAAATCATATCAATAGCCATTTTCATAAATTTTTACAGGGCTATCTTGATACACCCGTCCCCTTCAAACTTAATTCATATATTTACGTAAATTGAAAAATAAATCTTTCATTTATTCTTAATCTTCATTCTTTCTGAACACACCAATAGCATAAAGGGAAGAACAGTTTTAACCACCACAGATTTTTATTTTAAAGTCTGCCAGTCCGAAGTCTAGATAAAGTAAGAAGAAACTTGTTCCCTTAAATGTCAAATATCGTAAAACACATAAAGACTACAGTAAATTAGAAGTATTTGAGATCTAGATCCTTTTCCTCATAGCTTTCAAAATATCCTATTTGTAGCCTTAGAGCAAATAAAGTCGCCAAAAGAAACTCTGTCTGTATCCACCTTCCGCGAAATTGTGCTCTTCAGAAAGAACACCCGAAAAAGAATCGGCGAAATTGTCCTACAGGGGGAAATGAGAGGGAAAATTTTATGTGAAATCGTCCTACACTGCGGCGGAATTTGTTAGTGACCATCTGCCTAGGAGGGGGGTGCCTTGGTCGAAAGACTTTCTAAGGGACTCTAACGCGTATTTGCGTTACCTCTGGAGAAAAACGACTCCAGACCGTTAGATTGACAGCCGCTCGGCCGATGCCGAAAGCGGGACCCTGCACTTCAGCTGTCCACCATTTCGTGTGTCTTAGCCATGATAGGGCCTCAGAGGTTGGAATATATTCTTATTGTGTCACAAAAAATTTTATGCAATCATAAAAAAGGAGATTTTATTTAAACGGAAGTTTATATATTCGAAATAGAACTCTTCATCTGCAGTTCGAATACCTTCAATCTAGAGCTGATTAAAGGGCGGGGAGCGAAGAGCGACCACTCCCCCCCCCCCCCCGAGTAAAGAGAAATTAATGTAAAAGATCTTATTTCACTTTCATAAAATGGATGTATATGTCAATCTTCTAATCCCCCCCCCCCCGCCTCCCAGACAAAATTTCATGGATCCGCCATTGACTTCAATTAATGTTGCGAAAATGTAATATTTCTCTCTTCCTAGGAAAACCCTTTGAACTTAAAATCTATGTTTACGTTTTTTATTTTCATTTGTTCTAATCAAAGGCATCAGATTCATAAAATTACAGCTCGTTATTGCAAGATAATATCCTTTATTTCCCTATTATTGTACTTTTTCCTTCTTTTTCAATCATCAAACGTACGGAACAACATAGGATTTAAAATGTAGACGATAGATGGCGCCTGCATCACTGTATCGTTCTGGGATCAGCGGAAGTGGTTTCGAAAGCAGGCTGAATGTGGACGGAAGCATAGAAAAGAACAGAATGCCGTTTTCCGAAAAAAATTCTGCTCTCGATCCATGTGGAGTCCACGTGGCTTAATAGGACAGCTTTTTCTTAATCGTTGCAGTGACTTATTATAGCATGGGCAAATCGGGAGTTTTCCCAGCGCCCCGGGCTCGAAAAGTCCCTAATTTCAAATGTAAAAAGCTGTAATATACTTTTTTACATCAAAATTTTATAAAAATAAAACAAATTCCATAGATGGGGGCCTCCAAATTCATCAATGCCCGGTGCCCCTTTGGGTCATAATCGGGCCCTGAATACTTGCAAAAGAAAAGAGAAGGGAGAGCTTTTTATGCATATTCCTTCCTCCTCTTTAATCTCCATGACCCAGGGGTGACACTTTCAAAGTTTCTACCTGGAACTGGAAATTGTAACCCCATTTACATTCAGCACTTCCCACTTCTCTGTTGCACTTTTTTCCAGGAAATACTTTTGCGGCAGATCCAAAAGCAGTGAGCATTTACATTTAGCTTCACTGACCTCCTTTTGTTAAAAAATTTCTACTGTACTTCCCTCCTCACTTCCTTCAAATTGTCCTTTTATTCTCTAGAGGGGTACTTATAGTTCTCGACTATAACCAGTATAGGGTAATTTTTTCACTTTTGTGAAGAAAGATTATTTTAAGAGGCGTTATCTGCATCTTTTAAGACATTCTCAACATTCTTCATTTAAAAATGCAAGCAAAACGATAACCTAAAAATATATTTGAGGACTTTTAGAAGTTTATCGACAGTGCTGAGGGAGCCAAAACCTTTTTGTCACATTTTACTTCAAAGTGGAGAGGGGGGGGGGGAATAAATACGCAAGAGTTTTCTTTAAAATGATGATCACCAAATACCATTTCCGGGTTAATGCTAAAAATCGAGGAATTCTTAATTTAATGTAACCTGAGGAAGAGGAGTCTTTGAGTTAACTCTAATTCTTTTTATTATTTCGAAAAAAGCCTAATAATCGAGATAAGTGTTACGTAATACGGCTGTGATATTTAGAAAATATGCATGATGAGAATTTATCGAAATTCTGAGACACGAATGGGTCTTTTGACATTTATGGTTAGGAGCTTTTTGTTATTTGAAAAACGTTTATTTCAAAGCTCTCTATAATTTTTATAACTGAGTTGCCACAAAGTACAACACATTATAAAGATTCAAGCGAGATAAAATACCGTTACAAAACTAATTTAAACTCCAAGACGAAGGAAAGTATACACAATAACATAAACTACGCGAATATTTTTCTAATATGTTTCTAATAATCAGGTGTGGAATATTAATTCAAATGCTGAGTAATAAAAGTTAAATGACGAATGTTTAAAATACACATTGTGGAATCAATAAGCAGCATTATACAGGGTGTCCCAAAGATGTGGTAACGGGCTTTAATTCTTTATCTATTAGAGATATGTAGGCATTGTAAATTGAAAAATATTCAAAATGAGGTGGGAAATATGAATCCGTTAAGGAATAATTCCTCTCGTTAATTTTCAGAAATTTACACTTTTTAAATTAGCATACGACCCCCCGTACACAAAAATTTCCAATTACTAAAATGGGTCCCTTACACCCTAATGAGGTTGCATACAAAATTTGAGAATTATACTTTAATTTTTAAAAAATCAAAGATATGAAGATAAATATAACACTGACTTAAACCACTTTTCAATGGCTCAGAAGGGAAAAAAATCACGTGGAATGATCGCATTGCAATAAGCGTTTGCATTCGAAATCAATGTATAGTCCCCGATTATCTTTTTTTAAAGATATCTCTGAGATTCTTTGGGATTTAAGATTGAAATTTTGTATATGTCCTCATTAGTGCATGGGGCCCATTTTACTAGTTGGGATTTTTTTTTGTACGGGGGTCGTATACAAGTTAAGAAAGTGTAACTTTTTGAAAATTAACAAGAGGAATGTTTTCTTAACGGAGTCATATTTCCGCCCCTTATTTTCAACATTTTTTTAAATTTACACTACCCACTTATCACTAATAGATAAAGATACAGCCCGTTACATTTTTGGGATACCCTATATAAGGAAACATCACTACAAAGTGAAATTTAGTAATGAAACAATTTACATCCATAAAACATTTAAAAATAAATTAATTAATGCCCATAAAGAAAAAATAAACGAAAGAAAGCGTGGAAACGGTTACTTTTTTGCCGTATTTCGAAAAACAAAAAGAAGGGGGCATGTACTGGTTGAAAATGAAGATGAAGTTCCAATAATATGAAAATGAATGTAATATCCTTAGAATAGATGGGCGAACGTGAAAAGATATTTAAATTTAAATTAAGAAATAAAGCCATTGAAACTTTACAAACAAAAATTAGAAAATACTTATTGTACTATAAACATTAATAATTATGGGTGTATGTGCCGGTAGGATTACTCTTCCTTGGGTCTTAGAGAAAGTAGGAATAAAAGCTAGATGCAGCTTTAATTTTTATACGAAAACTTTAAAATGGTGATATTCTATGCTGTAAAAAATATCAATTCTTTATACCAATTAAGCAGAAGAAAAAAATATGTATTTGGAAATGGTTGTCTCATTATTTCCATGCGAGTCATTTTGTTGACGCGAATTTTTAGAAAATGTACATCTCGTCACATCATACCATTAATCATTGAATCTGGAAGGCATTTCATTTCTTTTCGTTTTCAATCTTCAAAATATGCATGTAAACAATAATTCCAGATCACATTGCTTTCTGTTGACCTGAGCAAAGATTAAAATGGATTCCATATGTGGTTCACACTCGCGAAAAAATGGGACATATCAGAGATCTATCTAGTCAACTGTGGGCCCGGGGCACAAGAAAAAAAAAATCAGACTCCACACAATAACTCGACCCCCCCCCCCCCAAAAAAAGAAAAAATCGCACATACCGAAAAGTTTTAAATAGGTCCTCCCTCCCTCCTTTCAAACACAAAATTTTATAGTTTGAAATAAACGAATATATATATATATATATATATATTATTTTATTGTTTGAAATAAACGAATATATATATGTTGCTAGTGTCACTAAAATGCTAATTCGAAATGTTCTATTGACTGAAAAGCATTTTAATGAATTAAAAATGGTATTGATTAAAATTGTGTAAAATGATTAAAATTAGCTCATACAAACGTAAATTTGAAATTGTTTCCTTTTTTCATACTTATTATTTCAAAAATAATATAACTTTTGAGATTTTTTTCCTCTTTTGTAATTTTACTGCAAAAATAAAAGTGCGAAATGTGAGTATTCGGGCCCCTAAAATCTGTGGGTCCCGTTTTCCCTCCCCTTAATAAAGCATTGATTATTATGATTATTTTTAACTTAAAGTCTACGAGAAGTGGCAGGATGGCAGTGTCCGATTCCGGAAACTATTGCTTTTTATAATGTTCCCAGAACAGTTCAATTCAGACAGATTGCGGCGACATTCCCACGCGAGAGCTGTCAGAAATGATGCGAGTCGTAAAACGGGGTCTCAACGGGTGTGACTTCCCTCACAATGGAATGAATAGGCGGTGTTTCTCTAAACCCCTTATAACAATGGGCTGTGGATACAATATAAGGACATGAATAATACTCTTAATCCTAAACCATGTCGTTTTAAAAGGTGCAACAGTGATGAATAGACTTTGGTTATAGCTTTTAGAGTATAGCAAGTCATTCAAGAGGAAAATGAAACAAATTTTCCTAAAAATACGCTTATTCCGTTTGTTGTTGTTGTTGTTGTTGTTACTTGCACACTTGTACATTTCATTTTTTTAAATTAAGAGAGTGGATTATATACTAAAGCATTAAACTTAAAATTCCAGAAATACAAAGTTCGACACTTCACTGAACTTGCATTGCGGTTTCAGATACTTATGTTTGTTTCTTGGGTGAATCCTTTTGAAAATACAAAATAATTGAAGAATCTAGATACCAAACGCACATTTCCTATATGGAAAATGTGCGGTTTCCGCTTATTATTTAAATTTTAAATCCTAACTTTACCAGATATATTACAGGTTTGGTACTATGTGCAAGTCGTTGTTACGGCAACAAAATGTGCAAATGTATCATGTTTGCTAATAAGTTTTTGCATTTTTCTAAGAACCACTTTCTAACTGGGAAAGTAAGTTTTGCCTCTGTTGTTCTTTTGTTGTTTCTAATGTTATCTTTCAACTACCTAATGCTATCTTTCAACTACCAGATCCTCCATGTAGTTTAGGACGGTGGTGGGTAGAAGGGGACGGATTCTATTTAATGAATTCTATGATGATCCCCAGTGAAAGGAAGTTCTACTTCGCTCGGCGTCCCCTAATTTTGAACCGTTTCCAGATGAGGGACCAACCACCTGAAATCGGCACCCCCAGAAGTATCGTTTGAAAATTACAGACAATGGAGCCACCACTAATTTTACGTACACCAGCTCCCATTTGCGTACACGGTAGTTTTGTCTCTACATTCTTCAATTGTAATTGCTTTTTAAGGTGTACAATAGTTCTCTTTTTCTTAGGTTACAAAGTTTAAACAGAACCCAGCAGAATATACAATAAATTCGCTGGAGTTTAAAAGTTTCCTTTTAAAAACTATTTTTTTTTAAACTGTAGCTGTGTATCCCCCATTTTTCACTCGGGGAGAATAGCTTATCTTTTTAAAAACATTAAAAAACACTTCATTTCAAGGAATCTCTAGTTCTTTGAGTCAACTTCCGAATAATTATAGATTTTTATTTTTTTTTTTGGGGGGGGGGGGAGGGGGATGGGAAAAGGGGCAAAGTGCGCTCTCTCCCAGAATAGAAAATGAAAACTAGATCGATCACGATGATGAGAAACAGCTGTAGGGCAATTCAAACATTATGTCCATGGAAACGCGTCGAATAGATTTGTTAGGTCCTGAATATTCTAGAACAGGTATGGGCAACCTTCAGAACAGTGTTTCACAACCTGTGTGGCACGAGAGATTGTCTAACGGGCCGCGAAGGTTTTTTTTTTAAACTCTAGCTGTGTATTCCCCATTTTTCGCTCGGGGAAAATAGCTTACCTCTTTAAAAACATAAGAAAAAACTTCATTTCAAGGAATCGCTAGTTCTTTAAGTCAAGTTTGGAATAATTATCGAGTTTTATTTGGGGGTGTGGGGGGGATTTAAAACTTATCGATGAAAAAAGGGCGAAGCACGCACTTTCCCAGAATAGAAAATGAAAACTAGATCGATCATGGTTCCGTGCTCATAGCGTACACCCCATCAAGCGTGCTTGTAGCGTACATGTGGTGCTACATCTTCCCCGCCACCTGTTTTCACCACAGTAATAATTGAAAAGAAGAAATAAAAAGGCAAATCCAGCTAAATATAGATCTACTTTAGTAGCGGCCATTTTAGTCCACAAAATTGTAGATTTCATTACTACTATTTATTTTGAACAAATAAGGTGAAGTTTAAATCAAGTCAAGAAAAAGTCATTGTAATTTTTTTTTTTTTTTTTTTTTAAGGAACTGTTTTACGGCCGATTCCCAATTATAATGAAGTGTTTAAAATAAAAAATTGTATCAAGCGGTGTATATTTCAGAATGTCTTTTAGCATGTTCGAATACTGGATAGAGCATCAAATATTAAAAACAGTGCTGGCTATAAAACATTAAAGTAAAACAAAAGGTATCTCAGACGCAAAAAGAGGCATTTTTCAATTTAGTAATATTTTTATTATAGTAATATTTTTTTATAGACATAAATGTCGAATACGTGACTGCGGCTTTTCTAGAGGAAAAATATTTTTAGAAATTTTGTCTGCTTCAAAACGGGGTGAAACTATCATGCGAGGGCGACTATTACGCAAGTAAACACGTTATGTTTAATTATAAAAAAATAAATAAATAATAACGAAATAATTCTGTTTTCTTTCTTTCATTTATTCTGAAATATCGTTAAAAGACCCGCTAAAAAAATGCGGATCCGGATATTTTTTTTTCATCCGTGGATACGGATACGGATATCCGGAACACCTCTAAAAATAATCATTTATCGATGTCTTTCAGTGTCCAGAATCCCCCCCCCCCAAACCTACTGAATTGCTACGTTACTGAGCTCGATCGGATTGAGGGAGACCTAGCGTTGAGCTATGGATTATTATTACTGGTTTTCTTTTTATAAGTGCAAGAGTTTATTCTGATTCATGGTAATTTTTCTTGTTAGCTCTTTGTTTTTAAATAATAAATTTTAAAATAAGGAATATTTATAAGTATATACATTTATATAATATTTTTATTTCTGAAAATAATCAATTTAAACATTGGTACTCTTATTTTAAAGATGCCTTTTTAAAAATTAAGTTATGGTATTAATAAATCAGAAACAACTTTTTAAAAATATTTTTTAAATTAAATGTTAGTGTAATTGTAATGTTTTTAGACAACTTTTTAAATGCTGAAAAAAAAAACAGCAAGACTTTTTGAAGGAAACTGGCTTAAAATGATTTAAAATCCATTTCTTAAAATGTAAAATATTGGGTATATATAACTGTGATTAAAATTAATAGTTAATTAGCTTTATTTGAATAGTTTTAATAATTATATGTTTACTATTTTTGATATTGAAAAGCTTATTGCCCATCACAGACTTTGATTGAACATCTGTAAGCCTTCTGATGAGAAAGCTTAAACTTTCTACATCACCTCATTAATGCAAGGGAGTATATTTTATTTATTGGGAATTTGGGTAAGAGGGCTGTATAAAAAGTAAAAGTTTGTATTTACTTACATTTAATTTCCTAAAAATTTTATTCGACACCATAAAGTAACTTTGTAATTAATTATATATGTCTAAGATCAATATTTAAAGAAGAAAACCCTAAGTCAGTGCTTGTAAGACACCCTCTCTAATAGGGTATAGGGCTGGAAGAAATAATGATTTTTATTTAATACTAGCTGAAGTACCCGTCCTTGACGGGTTAGTGAATGCAAATTTCCAAAAAGCAAGAACTTTCGTCAGCATTGTAGGAGTACACAGAATGGATATAGTATGTTGCCAAAGTAAAGAAAGCGAAGTTATAATTTTTAAGTATTGTTAAAATATTACAGGTTAGAGAGTAACTAAGTAATATCATTTCATTCGCTTTGGTTGTAATTATGTGATGCGCGAACGAATATTGACGCATATTGAAATAATTTTCGCAAAATCTCAAAATCTAATCAACATTTTTGAAAATTTTTGAAGGCTAGAATTTAAGTTGAGTGACAACCTATCCTGTCACCCAATTTCGTTCCATTCCCTGCAGTCTTTATTTCGTGATGCTGGAACAAAATTTCAGCATTTTAAAACGATTTTCGCAAAATCTCAAAATGTAATCAATATATTTTAAAATTTCAACGCCTATAAATTAAGATTAGCAACTACCTATCCTATCACTCAATTTCGTATCATTCGTATTAGTCGTTATTACGTGATGTTTGAAGAAATATAAGCGTATTTTGAGAGAATTTTCACAAAATCTCAAAATCTAATAAAAGTGTTTAAAAAATTGGACACCTATAGTTTATGTTGAGCAACCATCTATCATGTGACCAAATTTCATATCATTTGCTTTAGTCATTATTACTTAATGCGGGAACAAAGATTCACTCAGTTTTAAACGATTTTCGCAAAATCTCGAAATCGGATCAATTTTTTTTAATTAGATGCTTATAGTTTAAGGTGAGTGACCACCTATCATTTCACCAAATATCATTTTTTCACCTTTGCAGTTATTACGTGATGTGCGAACACAAATTTACGCAGTTTGAAAGGATTTTCGCAAAATCTCAAAATCCAATCAGGATTTTTTTAAAATTGGACGCCTATGTTTTAAGTTGAGTGACCACCTATCACGACACCCAATTTCATATCATTCGCTTCAGTCGTTTTTACGTGATGCTTGAACACAAATTTACGCAGTTTGAAACGATTTTCGCAAAATCTAAAATCAATCAAGATTTTTTAAAAATTGGATGCCTATGTTTTAAGTTGAGTGACCACCTATCATGACACCCAATTTCATATCATTCGCTTCTGTCGTTTTTGCGTGATGCTTGAACACAAATTTACGCAGTTTGAAACGATTTTCGCAAAATCTGAAAATCTAATCAAGATTTTTTAAAAATTCGACGCCTATGTTTTAAGTTGAGTGACCACCTATCATGACACCAAATTTCATATCATTCGCTTCAGTCGTTTTTACGTGATGCTTAAACAAAAAAAGCGTCACGGACAGAATGACAGAATGACAGACAAACTTTTTTTTGAGGGTCGCATCGGATTCCCGGGTGCTTGAAATGGATAGAAATCGCAAAATTTTTGAATTCCAAGAAATGTACAGACAAAAGTCTAATTTTATTTATATAGATTGAAACTATAAAACTTTTTACTTTCAGTGTAAGTTATCATGTGAGTTATTTTGATTTTGTGTTTAAGGCAGATCTACATGAGGGCTGCCTGCTTAATTAAAGCATGCCTTGAGCAGAGAACTTTTTGAGGGGTTCTAGCGCTTATTCAGGTTACAACTACTGAAAACAGTCGCGCTGTAGGCCAGAACCCTAGATCTACATACCTCAGCCCTTTACCAAATTGCCATTAAATTAGTAAAAAGTATTCATATTATAATGTATAAAGTTAAAAATAATTTTTTAAAGCTTTATAAGATAAATTTATATCTTATAAAGATCTTATACAATATACAATCATATGTATTTTTGTTTGGCGTCCAATTATTTCTAGGAATCCTACGCATTCATTCCGCCCTTCTTTGTTCATCTTGCGGGAACTTGTATACATGGGTGGTTCTACAGTTGCAGTCTGGGAGGGGGTTTATAATTTTATAAAACCCCTCCCCCCATTTATTTTATAATTTATATAAACTCAGTGCCTCAGAGAAGGAGTGACTACCGGGGGACATAGAGAGGAAAAGGGTCACCTTTGACTGCACAATACACTTCATATATGTGAATAAAATGTTTAATCAATCATCAAATGTGAAATAAGTGTTTAATTAATCATATAATTGATGAAGTATGTAAATCCCAAAAGTAATAACCATGCATCTTCGACCCCATCGATCAAAATTGTTTCCCCCCCCCCTACTAAAATGAGACGGTCTCGGGCTCTGTAATTCGCGATTGTGAATTTCCTATGCAAAATTATTTTTTTCACTTTCGTTTTCAAAATCCTGGGAGGGGTAATTACCCCCCCCCCGTAAAACCGCCTAATGCCTGTACACTTTTACATTTTCTTCTTTCTGATAGCTTGATTTTTAGCCGGGAACGCAGCAAAAAGGCATTTATACAGATAGAAAAATTAATAGTTTAAATAGCAATATATTTTTAAATGATGGTTTTTTATCATTTTAAGAGGTTTCTAGTATAATACATTATGTACACAGATTGCTTGCACACCTTTAAACAAGAGAACAGCAATAGGATGACCAGCAACTCAATTTTCTCGCTAAAGAAGGTGGTTTTTTCCCCATATTTTAGTGTTTTCTAAACTACGATTTTGTGGACTAAAATGGCCGCTACTAAAGTAGGTCTACATTTAGTCGGATTTGCTGTGGTGAGAACGGAAACAGGTGGAGGGGGAGATGTACGCTACGAGCACCACATGTACTCTACAAGCACCCTTGATGGGGTGTAAGCTATGAGCACGTACGCTACGAGCACGGCACCTCGATCACGATGATGAGAAACAGATAGATGTAGGGCAATTCAAACATTCTGTCCTTTAAAACGCGTCGAAATATATTTGTTAGGTTCTGAACCTTCTGGAAAATTCTAGAACAGGTATGGGCAAGCTTTAGAGCAGTGTTTCTTAACCTGTGTGCCACGAGAGATTGTCTAATGGTTTCTGAAAAACTACTAAAACTACGTAGTGTCGTATCAGAAATAGGACATTTTCTATTTATCGTGTGCTGTCTTGTTCACTTTCACTGAGCTATACACTATGGAACTCTCAATTTCATAGCAAGGAAAGCCGTTCTACCGATATTTAAAGTTTTAAAGATCTGTTTGCAGCAAGATCCATGCAAAAACAGGCTCAAACCTCTCGCTAAAGTGTTTGTTTTTTTTCTTCAAATAAATAATTTTTATAGTTATTTATATTTATATTTATCTTTTTCTTTTGTTTCATACAACTTTTGAAATTTTTTATATTCATGTGTGCCGCAAATAATTTTAGATATTTTCAGTGTGCCGTCAATCAAAAAAAGTTTGAGAAACACTGATTCATAAAGTTGCGGGCCAAACTTTAGGATGTTACCGAAGTCTCGGGCTGTATAATTGAGATTTATACGGGATTTTGAATGGTTTATATTGGTTTTATATGGGGTTTTGGTCTGCTCCGGGGGCTGAATCACAAGCCGGGGCGGGCCGGAGGTTGCCCATGTAGAATATTCTAAAATATTCTTTAGCACTCTCAAACTTTCTTCAAAATGTTCAACACTTTCCGATTCGACTTTAATGTCGTGAAAAAAAGAAAAAAATAATAATGATGACCATACTCATGTTTTTGCAGACCAGAATACGAGGCCATTTTCAAACAAAACAAACACTAAACATCTGTTGGCTATTGTCAAACGAAAAACTCTAAAGATGTTAAAGAGATTAAGCTTCAAATCTTTGCAGCCAGTGCTTTAAAAAAGATAAGGTTTTAATGTAGTCCTTGTAAGGGACACCGAAACTGGGTTTGAAATAGTTAAACTCAATTCCCAGCTGCTTCACCGACTCCCCATTGGAGGAACGTTGTATTTTCAAGTATTCTCGACATTCTGAATTTTCTCGAACATTCTGAAACATTGTAGAATTCAAAGACATTCAGTGGCTTACGTTCTACGGGCTCTAAGCTAAAATAGTCTATCTGGAATATTTTAAACCATTTATGGGTAAAATATGGAAAATTTCGAGGTGAACTGGCGGATTTTAATAAAGTCTTTGACCGTAGATAAATAGGTAGTTGTATAAAAACAATAATGAGTCGGTTTATGTTATAGATTCATAAAATTTATTGCTAAAGTTCCATTAAACAGAATAATATCATACTGCTACTGTGCGGGATCAAATAATATTGATAGTGTTTTTTACCACAGTTGAGAATAATTCCTATTTTTGAGCTTGATTTAAAAATGCTCTGCGGGCCAAATCAAAAGTCGGAGTGGGCCATATTCTACCCGAAGACTGGGAGTTGCCCATACATGTTTTAAACAACCGCTGACTGTTGAACTTACGGTACTGAATATCTTTTTGATACCCTTATTAAACTCATGCTATATAAGACTATGTTCAATAGTGTACAAAATATCGTCCCTAGCAATAACATTAACTAGTGTAAATTTCGTGACACTTGATCTATAGTTAATGCAGTTAGAATGTGGATAGATGGACAAACAAACAGAAAATACAAAATCATAAGCACTTTAGTTAGAATGCGTTTAAAAAAGAAAAGGACACATCATTTACTCGTTGTTTGTCCTTCATGTGAGAATTTTTACTTTGCCTGTAAAACCACTTATACTGTGAGGAGAGCCTAGTTGCTGAGAAACCTTATCTACAGTCGGAATGCAGGGTAGAATTTTCATGTAACCAAAAACGTGTACGTGAAAAACCCCGTCACAAGGTCACCCAAGGGGACCATGGAAAAGTGACCTTATAAACTGGGTGACCATCTAAATAAAATTAAACTTTGTTCCGTAAATTATTTGGAATTCAAAACTTTTGCGATTTCCATTCGACCAGTCAAAAAAAAAAAAAATTGTCTGTCATTCTATCCATGACGCTTTTTTGTTCGTACATCACGTAATAACTACTGACACGAATGAAATTAAATTTGGTGACATGATATAGGCCGTTCCTCAACTTAGAATGTTGGCGTCGAATTTGTTAAAGTTTAAATGGATTTTGAGATTTCGAGAAAATCGTTTCAAAATGCGTAAACATTTGTTCGCGCATCGCGTGATAACGACAAAAGCAAAAATAAAATAAAATTTGAGAACAATAACTGAATATGTAACTTAAACTGTGGACATCATAGTTTCAAAAAAAAAAATGATTCAACTGTGAGATTTTGCGGGAATTTATTCAGAAAGTATAAATTTATGTTCACAGAACACGCAATAAAGCTAATTAAGTTAAATTTGATGACAACATAGGCTATTCATTCGACTTAAACCATAGTCGTCAATTATTTTGGAAATTTTGATAACACTCTGAGACGTTGCTAAAATTTATTTAAAATGCGCAAATATTTGTTCACGCATCATTTCAGCGAATAAAAACGAAATTAAATGACATGATAGGTGGTCACACAACTTATAGTCGTCGAATTTTTCTGAAAATTTAGATTAGATTTTCAGACTTTGCTCCTCAAAAGGTGTAAATATTTGTTTCTCTATCAAGTATAAACACTAAAGCGCACGAAATAAAATTTAGCATCATCGTAGGCGATCACTTGAACTATAGGCCCCAAAGTTCTTCAAAATTTGAGTTAGATTATGAGATTCGGTGAAAGTTGTGTAAGTATTTGTTCCATTTCTGAAAAAGAGCAATGTAATAGGATGAAATTTGGAATTATGTTAGGTGGCGATAAATGCAATTTTTTTTTAATATATTGAAAAGATTTTTATATTTTTCAAAAATCGTGTAAATGCTTAACTTCGCCTCTCACAATAACGGCTTAAGAGAACAGAATGAAATTTAATAACATGATCAGCAACGACTGAAATAATAAGCGTCGGAATTTAAAAAAAAAATTAATACATTTCAAAATTTTGCAAAAATTGTGTATTATCCTTTTTTTAGGGGTTTACTTCAAAGCCTCTGAAACTAGCATATTATTTGTGTATTGAACAAATTTCGTGGATTTTTCTGTTTTTTTAGATTGTGAAAATGTTACAAAATTTTCTTGAGGTATAATTTTAAAATATCTACGAATCAAATAAAATTTTGTTAAAGTTGAGGAATGACCTAGACTTTAAAAGCTCATTCTACAAAAATGAAACATTAATTTTGAAAAAGAAATGTTTTCTCTGTTGACAATTTCACTCAGTACTTTGTTACTCTCTCACCTATAATCTTTTAACAATACACACAAGTTATCATTTTGTTTTCTATACTTTTTCTTTGTACTCCTACAAATGCCGACGAAAATTCAGAGTTTTTGGAAATCGGCATTACATACTAACCCGTCAAAGGCGGGCACTTCAGCTGGTTATACATATATAAGAGAAAACAGAAATATGTATTGTTATTAAATTATTTTTTAATTTAAATAATAATACATTCATTAGGTGCAAAATAAGAAAATAATGTGTCTTTTACAGATGTTGAGAGTACTGGAAGTGAATGGCTGTCAGTATCAAATGGAGGGGGGGTTTGTTGAGAGAAAAAGATAACCCCCTTTATAACAAAGTGAACTGTCCCTTTCTTTTCCAACACAATGAAGATAGATTAGATCTCTGATTTCTTACTGAAAGATTGCTCTGTCAATTTTTACAAATATTTCCCCCCGTAGCTCAAAGTACCCTGTTAGCCTACAATGCATGTTCCCCAAAAACCTGTATTTTCGTCAGAATTGTGGAACTGCAAAGAATGGAATTTGCATATTGGACAAAGTATGGAAAGCAGAGTTTCAACTTCTGAGTATTGCTAAAAGATGACAAGTTAGGGAGTAACTACAGTGCTGACGCTGAGTGAAAATGTCAATTGAGAAAACATTTTATTTTCTAAATTAGCGTTTTACTTTAGTGGAATGGTCTTTCAAAGACAAGAGGTCGTTCTTCACCTGCAGCTAAATTTTGTTTGACTCACTAAATAAATTTTAGCGTTATACCTCAAGAAAATTTTGCATAATTTTTACGAAAGAAGCAAATAAACATAAGAAAATTTGGCGAAATAATTTGCATAAATGGAATAGACAACTAATACATTACCTTCAGACACCATAAAGTGATTTCTTCTTTAAAAAAAAATCACAAATAAATAAATAAAAGAAAATGCAATTTTGCAAAATTATAAAATGTATTCAACTTTTTTTTTAATCTGACATTTATTGTTCTAGTCGTCTCGGATGTTGCGAGTAAATTTCATTCTATTCCTTTAAGCCGTTAAGGGATCAGCGTAACTATATAGTAGGATGATTTGCTTTAAAGAATAACTTCCCATAGAGCGCAATGTATTGGGAATATTAAATCATAACAATGTTTTAAACACTAAACAAGAATTTTACTAAAATTACTTTATAGCATAAATAAATATTTATAATTTTTTCTTCTTTGATCAGTTTCAAAACATGAGGTGCAAAAAAAACCTGCATCGCAATCTGGGGAGGAATACCTAACTAACCAATAAACCATCTCCAATTAAGCTAAAAATAGTCTGGTGTTGCCATCCGTTGTGTGAAATGAGGTTAAAATTTTCCGTGCATACGAATCGAAATGCCCTAATCTTTCTAGCGCATATTACTCCAGCCCGGAAACACCACGTGCACAAGAAATTTAAGGGGATAAAGCCAAGCTATGTCATTCCGACGGGAGCAAGAAGAAAGGAGTTAAAGAGGTCTCAAAGAGGAGATAGAATTTATTGTAACAGATCCAGAAAAATTATGCCAAGTCTTTTTAATAATAAAAATCTGGAGTGACTCCACTCGACTTTCCGTGCATTTGCGATTAAGATCATTACCAAGCATTTAATTAAACGCTAGTGCACTTTCAAGAATTTCCCTCCATAGGACATAATGTAGAAGAAATATTTGTCGTAGCCCTGTAGAAAAACTATAAGCTATAAGCAAAAACTATACATCAAAATCAATACCGGTTTTAAGATGGTGGTTTATGACATATATACCCAATTTGAGCTCAATCGAATGCCCCGGTTAGGAGCAATCTGTTCACTCACATACACACAAACACACACACACACACATACATACATACATCCCGTAAAAATAGCATAAATGAATCCAGAAGACCTCAAAACGTGTCAATACACCAAAATCTCGAAGTCCAATTTTTTCATGATTACAATACTTTCCTTGCATGGAAAATTTCAAGGAAGTAGCAGTAAGTAACACGAAATTCGTATGTTAGAACTGGATCACTCATTATTTTCAAAACTATTCATTTTCCATATTGAGCCTGTGTTTAAGTTATTCTCTCTCCTCAAAAGAGAGACGCAACGGAGAAGGTTCTCCTTCTCTGACCGATGTTGTTTCCCAGATTGGTTTTTTAATGTTCCGTTGGGGACCAGCATTGCCTTTACGCAATCACTGGGCTCTGGTGGAGAATTCAAAGATACAGTCTGTGAAATAACATCTGTTAAAGAACTTTTACTACGATTACTCAAAACAAAAAACAGAATGTTTTTTTTTTTTTTTTTTTTTTTTTTAAGTAATAAAATCCCCACCGTTTGGTACGAGTTTTCTCCTAATTATGTAAAAGAATAAATAGAAAACAATCTTCTCTGTTTTTGAAACTAAATATGTAGCCTTTACCTGATTTTTAGAATCCCCCCCCCCTCTATTTTTAATATCAGGAAACCGCTTTATTGCAGTAGAAATGGTAAAAGCTGTAGTATATACGTCACAGTTTTATTTCCAAACGTTTTCATTCGCAATTTTTACGATTTACGAAAAGGTTTTACTCAAAAACTGTAATAAAATTCACATTGCCCCGATCGACAAGCAGACAAGCAAATTTTCACAAATACTTTAGACAGCATGGGGGTGAGGAAAAGAATGTGCTAGTTTAAAAATCTGAAAACTCTGCCAGTGACATGTCGAATGTACTACCAAGATTTCAAGAATTCAAGTTAACTATCATAAGTGATATACACATCATTTTAATGTTACGAATTTAAAAATGCATCGGAAACCCTATTTTGTTCAAGGGCTTTGACGTACAAATTACGTCACGGGCGAAACATTTCCACGCATTCTCAGATTCCGATAAACTGGAAATAGTCCCTTAAAGTTTTTCGACTTGAATCATAGTTATAAGGAACTGAGCATTTTAACTATTTTCAGAAGCCATTATTCACTTAATGTGAACTTGTCGAAACATGGAACATAGATGTCAAATCGAAAAATGTAGTGTAGTGTATTGCATGTATAATGTAGTCATTCACAACATGTGTCTTATATAATAATGAAGAGTATACATAAATAAAGTGTTATGGTGTAAGCAGCAGCACAACCGGGTTTTTTTTACGGGGGAGTGGTGGGAGGGTGTCCAACAAGATATAGCCAAATAGAGGGGAGGGGTCCCCCCCCCCCAAGAACTGATTTTCCACTAAGCCAGGTTCGAGCCTAGAATCTCCGGTACATTCTGCCCCAACTCCGAAATTTTCATTAACAAAATTCTAATTCACTTTTTATTTTTACATTTTTCAATCGCAAAGAAAGTTAATATGAGATAATTATGTTTTATTTCTATTTATTTCATAATATTCTAGGCTTCTGCACTTAAATAGGCAATTCTTGATAAAATGGTACCTTCTCAATCATTCATTTTGTGTGTGTGTGTATTTGTGGGCCAATTTCGGCAATTTCATTTCGATATCAGTATTAGGGGGTCCTCCACCCCAAGTTCTTACAGTCAACCTTTTTTCTAAATCGGGTCCGGCCTTCTCGCAAAATTTTTCTTTTGTTTAATGTAATTTTCTTTTCGTTTTGC
>JAWZYV010020190.1:0-22408 GCA_038373885.1 Cheiracanthium punctorium | reverse complement strand
AAATTGAGAAATGCACCGAAAGGTTACTAAATATTTTACCAAATATAGAGAAACGTTACAGATCTTTTCCAGAAATCTTACCTGAAAAGCAGGAAAATGTGTAAATATTTTTCCGAAATATGCAGAAACGTTTCTAAATGCTTTACCCGCATGGTTCGGAAACGTTTCTGTAATTTTAAACTACAAGAGCTGCCCCATATTTTGGGGAAACGTTTCCGATTTTTTTTTTTGATTTTTTTTTACCGTGATTGGAAATTGCTAAAAAGAGTTAAAAATCAGGAAATTAATAGATTTTCAAAGTTTCTTACACACTCGATGAAATTTTTTCATGCTTTGTTCCGAAGATACCGTCATTGTGAACACAAATATAGAGTGATAAAATTGCATTATGCCTTTTTAACAATAGATATATAATTCTCAAACTTATAAAAGTGACTTTGTAAGTTATGCGAGAATCACTCTGAAATTTGACATTGCAACTTATATAAGAGTCATTCTGAAATTGTTAAGATACGGCCAAATGTTACAAGTTAAACTTACAAAATTGTAAGAGTGTTCAAAGTAATCCTCTGTAACATCAATGCACTTTTGTAGGCGAATTTTCCAAAGTTTAAAAGACTCAAGCCATCTGTTTCTTGGAATCGATGCAAAGTTTGTTTTTTCAGCCTCATCAATCTCGTTTTCGGAGTGAAAAAGGAGAGCGACCATATGCATTTTTTAGATTAAAAAATAGCCAAAAGACACACATAGCTAGATCAGGGAAATAGGGTGTATGTTTTATCACTTGTATGTGTTTTTGTCCACTGTCTATCTTGCCATCCGAGAATATGCCTTGTCAGGATGAAGCATGCGTCCCCTTATATTAATTTCTTGAAGAATTTCTGGAAGACACTTTGTGGTGTACCAGTTAGCTGTAACTGTCGTCTGTCCCTCCAGCTGGGTGGCTTTGACCCATCCAGTACTTGTGAAGAAAAAGGCGCGCATTACTTTTTTTAAGTGCTCGTTGTCTTTTCACCAAAGTTGGTTAGGATCAACTTCAAAGACCCATATGTACTTTACTTTCTTGATGTACTGGAACGCCAAAAAAACGGTATGCACATTTTATCATGCTCCGGTTTTTCGTGTTCTGTTTAATTGTGGGGAACCCAACGTAGGATTAGTTTTTCCATATGCAGTTCTCCATGAATCACTTTTTAAAAATAAATATATGCGGATCCAATGTTATGTTCCTTCTATATCGTTTGATAAGTGCAGAGAATATCATCGCTTAACATTTTTCATATGGTCGACGCATTTTCTGATTACGGCTGACAAGATTCCTCCTGTGTATATTCTTCATCAAGGAGAGAATTTCGACTTCTACGAAATTCAGTGAACAATACCCAGCAAACACACAACTGCCCGCAAAATGACGGCCGGGTATCCGTCGTGCTGGCGAAGTGCCGTATACCGGAAGCAAGGTAGATTGCCATCGTCTGGAAGTCACAGGAGTACCCGTGCCTGAAAAGTGCATATGCGCCGGTACATAACTAGTAACGGCGAACTGCCATGTGTCTATGACATGCACAAAAAAGTTAACGGCGTGGTACTGCTTAAAATGTACCGGGCCAGCACTATTTGGCAGTAATGGGCCTGTATATATTTCGTAGTGTTGGCATAAAATTTCGTTATTTTAATTAAATAATATTGTTTCACATTCATACTGTGTAGAAGTGTTAGGGGATATAAGTTCCGGGCACCCAAAGGCAGGGTCACTGCTAAGATTTTTTTTTTTTTTGAGGGGGTGGGGTGTGTAAGGGGAGAAGTTCATATTGTGCCTTCAAATATTTTAGTACTAAAAACTAAAATAATACAAACGAGTTCAGTATGGTATAAAAATGTTTACTACACCAACAGTGAAACCCCCACTCTGTATATGACAGTATATATAACCCTCACTATGTACAGAATTATGTATTTTATTTTTAAAAATTTTTTAATTTATATTAATTTTTTACAATTTTGCTCAACTTTTCCTGAAAAACGTATTGAGACTTTTTTCTACGTTAAGCCCCTTTTAAAATCTATCGAATTAGGGTGCAGAAATATGTTAGAGAGTATTACACGAAGACCAGTCAGGGTTTTGCATGAGAGCTCAGCTCCTGTAGTCTTTTTTTCTTCAGAGAATTTTAGATTAAATTAAAAATTTTAACAGCCTACATAATTGCTTCTATTGGCATTTTTTATTAAATTAAATATAGCAGTGGTAAAACAAAAGATTACTTAATTTTTAAATATAAATTAGGTAATTAATGCTCAAATTTACAATAAAACAAATTAGAGCTCCTGCAGCTATTTTGTTAGAAATTCAGCAAGCAATGAACCAGTATTTACATATTATTTCTTTCAATCTGTTTCTCTCTTTGTGGTTTATGACCGCAGCTTTGCTAATTTTTATTCTGTACATTAAAAAGAATTTATTTTGCAGCTGCTCTCTTTGGGCGAGGCTGTTAATTTTTGCTTTGTTTACTTATGTCTCCCAGAGATGTCATGATCGAGTTGTTCTTCACTGACACGTTTTGGTAACCCTTTTAAATTTCTGTTAATTCCTAATTGTTTTTGTTTACTAAATTAAATACATTGATTTATTCTTAACCGCTGTGGTTGCGTTCGCCTATTTTTGTATATTGGCATATTTTTGTTAGCGCTGCACTGCCAAGTTTGTAAGTTAAGGCTTTTTGTTTCACTCCGTGAGAACATCACTTAAGCTCCAGTTCTTATTTTTGGTAGGTCGCATAAAATCGGCAGTCTTGATGTTTCATTTCGTTTTGCAAATCTTGAAAAGTTTAGCGGGAAGCCAGTTATGAAATATGCTTTTTAGGATACAGTTTTTCCGGTTGTTGCAGACTTTCGAGAAGGTTATTGCTGACTAGTAAGATATCTCTGTTACGAGCAATAATAATTATAATAAGATTTGCTTCTGCAGTGATATCTTGCTGGTTATGGATACTGGAAAATGGATTTCAATTGGAAGTTTTACATTTCATTGGATTTTACAGTGGATTTCATTGGATTTTACATTTTTTAAACAGTCTGGAAAATATTACAGGTAAATTTTTACTTTTACTGTTTTTATGTACACACGGTATCCACCGGTGAATTTAGCAACTAATTTAAAGGTTAGGCGACTTTTTCAACCAAAAAACGCATTTTCATACTATTTTCAAGTTTTAGCTACTTGTACCATAGTCCAGGCGACTCATTTGAAAATCTGGTGTTGGTTTTTATCAACTCCCTTTTTTTTTTAAAGCTGCTGCTGAGCTTTCAGCAAAAATTCTAATCTGTTTTTTAATCGTGCTATAAAAATAAATGTATTATATGTTCTGTTATATATATATTAAGTTTTTAAATTTATCATTTTATTCAATCCTTCTTAAATGAAGCTAAATTAAGCATGTTTATTTCTTAACTACAAAATCATTCAAAAATGTTACTATTTTGGGAACTAAGATTGAGAAAATAGCTACTAAACTGGTGACTTTTTTTATGTTGGTGATGTTACTAATGATACTTATTTTAGTGGATAAAAGTACTTTCCTCCATAAAATTTGAATCATGCAGTATACAACAGATATAGATACAGAAAATTTCTTTTCAGAAAAGCTAAGATTTAAAAAATAATTTGATCTAAACAAAATGTGCAATTAAACAAAATGTTACCCTAAAGTTATGTGTGTAATCATAGTACAATTTTATTTATTATTACTTCCTGTAAGATTTTGATTAGTACATACACACACACACTTATATATATATATATATATATATATATATACTAGCTGAAGTACCCGTTCTTCGCACGGGAATGAATGGACTTTTTGATATTACGATTTGTGGTGATTACTATTTATTGTAATAAAGAGATATAGCAAAATGGATATCGCATTATATTGTGTTCAATAACCATGCATACCGAATTTCAAGGCAATCGTTTGTACGGTGCAGAAGGCCATGCGGCGTAGCGCAATCTAGTGGCGAGTTTTAGAAAAACGGTTACGGCGAAAATATTTTTCGCATTCAGATATCGATGAATACGAAATTTCAGGACGATCGGCTGGGCAGCCCTGTAGTTCATATGTTGACGCGACAACTAACGCGAAACTCTTCCCCGTGTTCAAATATCTATGTATACCTATTTTCATAGCGAACAGTTGCACAGTCAAAAAGTGATACACTGCAGCGCGATCTAGTGGTTAATTAAAGTAATGATTTGCTACAGTTCCGTCAAGTGGCAAGTTATAGCAAAATGGATAACGCCAAAATATTCTCATTGTTCAAATAGCTATGTATACTGATTTTCATAGCGACCGTTTGAATGGTCAAGAATTTGTCCTGCTGCAGCGTCATCTAGTGACGAGTTAAAATAATAATGCATTGCAGTGCGATCTAGTGATGAGTAACATCAAAAGGAAGACAGTTAGAATATATTCTTCGTGCTGAAATGTGTAAGTATAAGAAATTTTATGCCGATCAGTCGAACGGTATAGAAGTTGATGCGTTGCAGCGCCATTTAGCGACAAGTTACAGCAAAATGGATACTGAAAAATATTCTTCGTGTTCTAATATCCGCGTGTACCAAATTTCATCGAAATCGGTTGGCCGATATTCGCATAGCAAACGGCTAAACGGAATAGAATTCGACATTCTGCTGCGCCACCTAGTGACAAGTTAGAGGAAAACGGATGGCATGAAAAGCTTCTCAATGATAAAAGACTTAGGTGAACCAAATTTCATGGTGCAACGGTGCTGGAGTTTTTCAACCTCATACACACATACCAACATTCATTTTTTCTATAACCAGTGTCATTATATATCCCAGTCTCAAATAAAATCCAGTTTCAAATCTAAGCCTCGCCAAAGTGCCAACATACGCCATTTTGCAAGCGTTTTTTCAGGAAATCATTCGAAGCATTCACTTAGCAGCAATCAATATGGGAAATGGTTCGACCGCCAAAAAGTAGAGCTTGCAATTATTTGAAAAGTGGAATCCCTTAATACAGCCGAATTTTTTAAAATTATCAACTATAACGTGTTTTATTCATCGTTACTCCGGTGTACTAAATGAGAAGATTTCAATTTTCTGAAATGTGGCGTAATTCCCCCATCTTAAATCAATGTACTCAACTGGCGAGAATTCTGAAGATAGATCGCTTGAAATCCCTTAATAAATGCATTATTTCTTCCCGGATCATTAAAATTTAACGCTGTATTCTAATAAACCTTTCCACTTGTTTTCAAAAATCTATTTCCTTAAGCTTTCAATAAATTGCGTCAAGCCGAAAACTGTGCAAACTGCTAGAACTCACTTTCTCAAAATCGGCATTTCAGCCATTTTATTTTTCTGCCAAACTAAAAAATGTTACATATTAGCCTCGGAAATCTTCAATTCTTATTGTTTTGCGTATAAAACATTTCATTCCTGCTCCGATTTCCCATGCACACGATATTATAATAAAAAAATAATAATCTTACAAATATAAACTAACAAAAAAAAATCATTATTATTCTTTTATTTTTACTTTGAGAATTTAAAACATTTTATTCGGCAAAATCGCCACACATGGCAACCATGATCCTTATTTCACACTTTTTTCACTACAGGGGTTACAATTACGGAAAGATTTTTGCGTTTAGATCATAAAAATTCTCTTAAATTCCGGAAACGGGTGGACTTTCAAAGTTTTAAAGTGGACTATGATTTATTCTATATTATTTTATATATCTGTGCAAAGTTTCAGGCTGATAGGTCCATTTTTGTGGATTTATATACAAATCAAATCCACAAACAAACAGAATTTCATTTTTATTTATAAGATACTAGCTGAAGTACCCGTTCTTCGCACGGGAACGAATGGACTTTTCGATATTACGATTTGTTGTGATTACTATTTATTGTAATAAAGAGATATAGCAAAATGGATATCGCGTTATATTGTGTTCAATAATCATGCATTTCGAACTTCAAGGCAATCGTTTGTACGGTGCAGAAGGCCATACGGCGTAGCGCAATCTAGTGGCGAGTTTTAGCAAGACGGATTCGGGGAAAATTTTCTTCGCATTCAGAAATCGATGTATACGAATTTTCATGACAATCGACTGGACAGTCCCGAAGTTCATGTGTTGACGCGACATCTAGTGGCAAGTTATAGGAAAATGGATAGCGCCAAACTCTTCCCCGTGTTCAAATATCTATGAATACCTATTTTCATAGCGATCAGTTGCACAGTCAAGAAGTGATACACTGCAGCGCCATCTAGTGGTTAATTAAAGAAATGATTTGCTACAGCGCCGTCAAGTGGCGAGTTATAGTAAAATGGATAACGCTAAAATATTCTCATTGTTGAAATAGCTATGCATACTGATTTTCATAGCGACCGCAGGCCCAAATTCTTGAATGGTCAAGAATTTGGCCTGTTGCAGCGTCATCTAGTGGCGAGTTAAAATAATAATGCATTGCAGTGCCATCTAGTGGTGAGTAACATCAAAAGAAACACAGTTAGAATATATTCTTCGTGCTCAAATGTGTAAGTATAAAAAATTTTATGCCGATCGGTAGAACGGTATAGAAGTTGATGCGTTGCAGAGCCATTTAGCGGCAAGTTACAGCAAAATGGATAGTGAAAAATATTCTCCGTGTTCTAATATCCGCGTGTACCAAATTTCACCGAAATCGGTTGGACGATATTCGCATAGCAAACGGCTAAACGGAATAGAATTTGACGTTCTTCTGCGCCACCTAGTGGCAAGTTAGAGGAAAACGGATAGCATAAAAACCTTCTCCATGATAAAAGACTTAAATGAACCAAATTTCATGGTTATCGGTCAAACGGTGCTGGAGTTTTTCAACCTCATACGCACATACCAACGTTCATTTTTAATCTATAACCAGTGTTATTATATATACCAGTCTCAAATAAAATCCAGTTTCAAATCTAAGCATCGCCAAAGTGCCAACATACGCCATTTTGCAAGAGTTTTTTCAGGGAATCATTCGAAGCACTGAGCTTAGCAGCAATCAATTTTGGAAATGGTTCGACCACCAAAAGTAAAGCACGTATTTATTTGAAAAGTGGAATCCCTTAATACAGCCGCATTTTTTAAATTATCAACTATAACGTGTTTTATTCATCGTTACTCCGATGTACTAAATGCGAAGATTTCAATTTTCTGAAATTTGGCGGAATTCCCCCAACTTAAATCAATGTACTCAATTGGCGAGAATTCTGAAGATAGATCGCTTGAAATCCCTTAATAACTGCATTATTTCTGCACGGATCATTAAAATTTAACGCTGTATTCTAATAAAACCTTTGCACTTGTTTTCAAAAATCCATTTCCTTAAGCTCTCAGTAAATTGCGCCAAGCCGAAAACTGTGCAAACCGCTAGAACTCACTTTTCAAAATCGGCATTTTAGCCATTTTATTTTTCGCCAAACTAAAAAATTTTACATATTAGCCTCGGAAATCTTCAATTCTTATTGTTTTGCGTATAAAACATTTCATTCCTGCTCTGTTTTCCCATGCACACGATATTATAATTTTAAAAAAATAACCTTAAGAATATAAACTAACAAAAAAAAATCATTATTATTCTTTTATTTTTACTTTGAGAATTTAAAACATTTTATTCGGCAAAATCGCCACACATGGCAACCACGATGCTTATTTCAAACTTTTTTCACTACAGGGGTTACAATTATGGAAAGCTTTTTGCGTGGAGAGCATAAAAAATCTCTTAAATTCCGGGAACGGGTGGACTTTCAAAGTTTTAAAGTAGACTATAATTTATTCTATATTATTTTACATATCTGTGCAAAATTTCAGGCTAATAGGTCCATTTTTGTGGATTTGTATACGAATCAAATCCACAAACAAACAGAATTTCATTTTTATTTATAAGGATATATCTATATAAATAAAACAAGATGTAAACTGTCCGTTTGTCTGTCTGTGTCTCGCGTAGCTCCGAAGCGGGTGATCGTAGACCTACCAAATTTTGTACGGAAATTCTCCAAGACGGGTCGCGACACACCTGGAAGCGATTTTTTCGAAATTCGAATTATTTTAGGAGATATCGATAAAAAACGTGTCGCAAAATGATCATTTTTGTTCTCGCCATTTCGCAATTGTAACCCTGCAGTGGAAAGAGGGGGAGTTTGGCTATCTAGGTTGCCATTTTTGGCGAGTTTATTAATTATTCAGACTCTTGAAGTAAAAATATTTTTTTTTTTTTACATTATTTGTAGGGTTATTTTTTAATTAAAACATCGTGTGCATATGAAATCAGAGCAGGAATGAAATGTTTTATACTCAAAAGAAAAATATGATTTGGAAATTTTCCGAGACTAAAACGTGCAACTTTTTAATTTGGCAACAAATAAAATGGTTGATATACGATTTTGAGGAGATGTGATTCTAACGCCAAGCGCTATTTATCGTCTGCTTCTGCTACTTGAATTATGAATACACCTGAATGAGTTTTTAAACTTTATTTCAGTTCGAATTGTGCATTTTTCTGCACAGCTTTTCCCATCTATTTCTAATCTATTACACCCAGAAAAAGGATAGAAATATCAATTTTAGGTTTAATCACACTCATGAATAATGATATACTTTCCAACTTAATGGAATAAGGAAAGAAAATAGGGAAGACCCATGGATTATAATACGCTTTTAATACATAGCGCTTTAGTGCGTATTTAAAATCTGAAAATGTTCCTATTTGTTCCTTTTTGCAGGTTTTTATCATTTAACCATCTTATTTTTGTAATCAGGGGCGGCCCGACACGGTAAGCAACGCGCCGGCTTCGAAGGGACGTCATTTCGAACTCAAAAACTAAGTAGCATAAAAGGGGGCGTCTGTTTTACATTAGCAAGGACGACACTTACCGTAGGAACCGTCTCTGTTTGTAACCATCTTAATTTTAAATTCCATTCAGAATCTGAGAGATTTGATTGCCAAGGAAGCCGGTGAAGAACAGGAGTCTCTCCGAACAAGATTTATTAAGATGGCGAACCAACTGGTCGCCGGAGGCGGCTAGTTTATATATATATCAACCATAAAGTATTATAACTCATTTATAAAATCTCTAACTCTGAAATATTGAAATTAAACTGTTTATAAATGATTTTATGTTGGTCTGAAATGTGTTAACGCCTCTCTCACAAAAAAAAAATCTTTTGCGACTGCAAATTTGTAAGAAAATTGCAGTTTATGAAAACTGCACACAATTCACTAATGATAGGCGCACATAATTTGCAAACGATTGACCAACAGATTTTGCTGTTTTTTATCTTTCATTTTTTTGAGGGGTGGGGGTGGGGGTTGATGAATAAGCCCCCTACCCCGCATCCGCCACTGGCTCGTATTTTAATTATGGCAACATTACTGTAAATAGGCACTAATCGGTACCGTGCCATTACTTTGTAGTCACTGTTAAGGTACCAGGCCAGTGCCTTTATTTTTAATAATAGCCGGCACCCGGCCGTTTCATTTTGGGCATTATAAACTTAATGGGCCAGTGCCTTTATTGTGAGTAACGGCCGGCACATGCAGTATGCCAGCAGAGTGCCGTTGCCTTCCCGGGCTTCTGGCAAGGTACTTCTCGGGCGACCACTTTTGGTACGATTCAGTTACTTTTTGCAGTGCCGGGCTGGTACTGGACGTAAAGGCAGAAAGGCACTGGCAAGCCTACTCCGCCAGCAGGTGTGTGTTTGCTGGGTACGTGTGTAGTACGAGATGCAGCTTCATTTCTAAATGCTAATTGTAGACATTGAAGGCATTCTTGCTAATTTAAACCCACTTGAAAATCATAGAAAATCATAGCGCGATAATACCCTCGCGTCAACTTTATTTTTCTTCCTTTCAAAACTTATTCTATGACAGATAAATCGTAATTGTTGCCACAAATGATCGTCTGCGACCATAAAAGAGTTCAAATTTACATTTTAACATTTTCTTTTCTTTTGTCCATCGTTTGCCACTGTCTAAAACATTTCAGCGTAAATCTCGTATTAATAGTTATATTATCGTCGTAGCCTATAACTAGCTCAAAAATAGGTCAATCCATATGAAATTTGAATATGTTGTCAAATAAATATTACTGAGTAAAGCTACAATAGGCAAATTACTCGCGTTGCAACCTGATTACTAAAAGCATAAATTAATTACTAGAAGCATAAAACTGCATCTTTGAGATCAAGCCTGCAAATTTTTGCTGTGACTGTAAGGTAAGAAATCGAGGATAGCCAACTTGTAGCAATGATCTCCAGGCATCATTTGCCAGAAGAACTGCGATGGAGAGCTATTGGGAGACTGCAGGCAGGACAAAATCTGACGCATGTGGCAAGATGGCTAAATGTCAGTCTGTCTGCGGTTCCTAGGTTTTGACAACAATTTCTAACGACAGATTCGACATCCAAGGCGTTCAGTCAAGGACGGCCAACTGTTACGACCAGCACCAATGACGGATATTTGGCGTTATGTGCACAAAGGAATAGAACCGCAGCTTAGGCTGAACTCAGATCCTCGATTGCTTTAGGCAGACTACTTCAACCGTGCGTAGAAGGTTCCCGAAGGTGGTCTGTACGCGAGGCGACCAACCATTTGTGTGCCCCTCTCGCCACTCAGCAGAAGGGAACATTTGAGGTGGGCACATCAACATGTCCACTAGACAGCTGATGAATGGAGGACTGTTCTGTTCAGGTTTAGCCTGCATAGGGACAGCGGCAGTTCCCCGGGGGGCTCTGGGGGCTCGACCCCCCCCCCGAGCTAGACATACACTAGGCATTAGGGAAGTTAAAAAAAATTGTAAATTTTCATATGAACTGAAATTTAAAAAGTAGCACTGTATATACAGTTGATTCTTTGTTTAACGACGATCTCTTTCCAAAGACGATTTTTCAAAGTCCCAGCAACTCCAAAGTAAAAAATTTCTGTTCAAAGACGACGTCGTTTCTGTTTAGCAACCAATTTTTTATTTTCATCTTACGCTACAGGAATAGAGGAAAATTTTTTTAAGAGTGGGTAAAACGTGTCGGGGAATGTCAAAAGTACAATTCGCAAGACAATCTCAACTACCTGAGTGTATTCTCAAAGGTATTTTAGAAGCAAAGAGAAAATTCTTGAGGCAGCACAAAAATTTAGTTCGGGATCCAAATCCAAACGGCCGAAAAGTCAATGTGGCCGATTGGAAGATTTTGCCAAGGCAGTCCTGCATGCAAATGGTTGCATGAAGCAAGAGCATCCAACATTTTAATTTCTGGGCCCCGCTATGGCTGAGTGGATAAGGCATTGGACATAATGTCCAATGCCTTATCCACTCAGACGGCTGAAGTGTGAAAGGTCCCGCGTTTGAGCCTACCGCGCTCCTGTCGATCTAACGGTCTGGAGTTTTAGTCGGGTTTTTTTTTCGATATATAACGTGAATGCGCGTTAGAACCTCTGAAAAAATCCTCCGACCAAGGCAACCGCCCCAGAATGCAGATGCCTCTAGTATAGGCTCATCACATAACTCCAATTTCTGAAGGCCCCACGAGTGGCTGAGCGCATAGTACTCGCAACTGGGTGAAGAAAAGTGCCTGGTTCAAACTCAGGTCGCTTCCGCTAATCTAGCCGTTCGGAGTCTTACGCAGTTTTCTCCGAAACTTCTCATAAATACGGATTAAGACCCTTTATTAAAACCCCCACTTAGGGCACCCCATATTCGGCTTAGATTCCTCATGTAGATAATTGTTCGTATTAGCAAAATAAAATAAAATCAAACAATTACTGCAGTGCTGTTATTCTGGCAGAAAAATTTGGAATGCAAAATTTTCAGGCTTCGGCTGGTTAGCTAGAAAAATTCATAAAATGGAAGCTGACGCATTTCACATTTGAGAAAATCTGGAAGAAAGAATAACAGGAACGCGAAAAATGAAACAATTGACTCATTTTGATTTTCTTGAAACCTAATTTTATTGTATTGCTTGTTTTTACTACCCTTTTTTCAGGTAATTAAAAAAAAACATTTATTTATTTATTTTTTATAAAGCAGGGACAGGAATGGAAAAGCGGGGCATTTTAGGGTTCTGTAAGGACATACAGGTAAAAATCCGGACTGTCCCGCCAAAAGCAGGACGTCTGGTTACTTGAGGTAAAAGGCTATCTTGCACATCTCAGATTAAAATAGACAAGCAAGTTTGTATTTTCTTTCTTCATATGCATAAAAAATTCATTTGTACTTCGTATAAATAATCTGAATTAATATAGCCAAATCCACGATAACAGTTAGATTCTTGCACCCTTCTTCCACTCGTGAGAAGTAAGTTGATCTAGCATCCCTCCGGCTAGGACCTCTTGCATATATAATTTCATACTTGAGGCCCAGTAAAAGGGTGCGGAAATAAACTCCGAAGGGAAATAAAACATTTGATTCGAGAGCAATCAAAACAGCATAAAGAAAATAAAATTCCTAAATGAACCCCATTGCGTACTTTCTATTTTTGACTATTACATGAAAATAGTGGCTCATTGCGCAATTTCTAACAAAATAACTGCAGGAGCTCTAATTTGTTTTATTGTAAATTTGAGCATTAATTATCTAATTTATATTTAAAAATTAAGTAATCTTTTGTTTTATCACTGCTATATTTAATATAATAAAAAAATGTCAATAGAAGCAATTATGTAGGCTGTTAAAAATTTGAATTTAAACTAAAATTCTCTGACAAAAGGAGTACAGTAGCTGAGCTCTCATGCGAATTAAACCCTGAGTGGTCTTCGTGTAATACTCTCTAACATACCGTATTTACCCGTGTATAAGTCGAGAAATTTTAGACCAAAAAATAAAGGCTTTGAAGTGGGGGGGTCGACTTATACACGGGGCCGTAAATTTTAATTTTCTATCCGAAAGCAAAAATGCCCTTTTGAAAGAGAGTTGTTCTCATCCTGCATTGCATAACAAAATGACGTCACCGATTTCCATACCAGGAGAGAAAAAGAGGAATGAATTGTTCTTTTCCTTAACAGCGCTGAGTCTGAGTGATGTGATTGGTCCAGGCGACTCCTAGAATGCGATTCCGAGAATGTAGCACCCCTATATGTGCAATTGAAATGCTCGTTCTTCATAGTACACTTTTCATTACTTCGTTTATCTTACTCTTCTCTTTGTTTCTACTGATATGGCGGATTTAGTTAACAGAAACGTAAATTTTGTATATAGTCATCTGTATTATTAAATATTTAGTACTTTCTTCTTGTTTTGCTTTTCAGATAATTTTGAATAAATGTATTAATAAAAAATTAAAGTTGCTTTATTATTGAATATTTAGTACTTTATTTTTTTCCCCAGATGATTTTGAATAAATGTACACTCATGTCCATAAATTAAGGATAATTCAGAATCACACAGAAATTGATCTCTAAAATAAAAATTTCACCTGTGGAATGATCACACACATCTTGAAGAAGAATATGCAAATTACAGGAAACCACCAGATGGCGTGGATGGTACGTCACAATGACGAGAGTGTAAGAGAGGGGTATATAAGGAATGGTGGCAAAGAAGTAAAATTGTTCACAAGCGCTGTGGAAAGCCTTTCAGTGCAAAAACCGCATAGTTATGGCACAAAGGAGGCATTTGGATGATGTTTTACGTGGCAGAATTATTGGACGACTGGAATGTGGACGTACCCAGCTGGAAGTATCCGAGGAACTTGGAATCGCCCAGAGTGTCATCTCCAGGCTTTGGCAACGATTCCAAGATGATGGTAATGTGAGTAGACGTTACAGCACAGGTCGCCCCCGAGTTACAACGCCGAATGAGGACCGCTATTTGGCAGTTACTGCCAAAAGAAACAGACGGAGTACAGCATCAGACCTGTCTCGTCAGCTCTCTTCAGCTACCGGTACGACAGTTTCAAGGCAGACCGTGTACAGACGCTAGGGCACATTGGTCTATATGCTCGTAGGCCTGTCAGATGTGTTCCACTTACCGCAACTCAGTGTCGTCTGCGATTAACCTGGAGTAGAGAGCATGCATTGTGGACACCGCAACAGTGGTCTTGTGTGATGTTTTCCGACGAGTCCAGGTTTAGTTTGGAGTCTGATTCTCGCCGGACATTCATCTGGAGAGCGCCAGGTACCCGTTACCACCAAGAGAACACCATTGAAAGACACCGTTACGGTGGTGCAGGATGGCTCGTTTGGGGAGGAATTATTCTTGGTTCCAGAACTGACCTGCATGTTCAGAGTGTAACGATGACAGGCCACATCTATCGGGATGTCATTCTGGAACAACATGTACTTTTGTTTCGGGGCGCCATGGGTGCTGAATTTGTGTTTATGGATGACAACGCCCGTCCTCACCGTGCAAACATTGTAGACGAATACCTTCAATCGGAGGATATCGCCCGTATACATTGGCCAGCATACTCACCGGACTTGAATCCAATAGAGCATGTGGGAGATATGCTTGGCCGACGAATTGCAGCCCGTCAACCCCCTCCCACCTGTCTACCGGAACTTCGGAGTGCATTGCTTGATGAGTGGTGTAATATTCCCCAAGATCAGATTGATCATTTGATACTCAGCATGCCTAGGCGTTGTCAGGCCTGTATTGCATCGTCCGGGAGACATACTCCGTATTAACCATCCTACTAACCATGTTATAACTGTTTTTTGTAAATAGGTTCTTTTTTGAAATTTGGTCAAGGGAGTAAAACTTGCAATTTTTATTAATTATGTCAAACATATAGCATCTTTTTTGCTCTTTACTTTTTGTTTAATAAATAGACTTTACAAATAAGTCAAATTTGTTTTGCTTCTTTCTCTTTCTTTGCCTGAACTTCATTATCCTTAATTTATGGACATGAGTGTATTTTTTTTAATTAATTTCTTGATCGAGAAAATGGGGGGATCAACTTATACACGGGATTTTAAAAAAATTCAAATTTCTTGATTGGGAAAGTGGGGGGGGGGGGTCGACTTATACACGGGGTCGACCTATACATGGGTAAATACGGTATTTCTGCACCCCAATTCGATAGATTTTAAAAGGGGCTTAACGTAGAAAAAAGTCTCAATGTTTTTTCTCAAAGTCTCAAAGTCTGGTCTGGTCTATATGTTTTTCAGGAAAAGTTGAGCAAAATTGTAAAAAATTAATATAAATTAAAAAATTTTTAAAAATAAAATTCATAATTCTGTACATAGTGAGGGTTATATATACTGTCATACACAGAGTGGGGGTTTCACTGTTGGTGTAGTAAACATTTTTATACCATACTGAACTCGTTTGTATTATTTTAGTTTTTAGTACTAAAATATTTGAAGGCACAATATGAACTTCTCCCCTTACACCCCCCCCCCCAAAAAAAAAAAAAATAATAATAAATCTTAGCAGTGGACCCTGCCTTTGGGTGCCCGGAACTTATATCCCCTAACACTTCTACACAGTATGAATGTGAAACAATATTTTTATGCCAACACTACGAAATATATACAGGCCCATTACTGCCAAATAGTGCTTGCCCGGTACATTTTAAGCAGTACCACGCCGTTAACTTTTCCGTGCATGTCATAGACACATGGCAGTTCGCCGTTACTAGTTATGTACCGGCGCATATGCACTTTTCAGACACTGGTACTCCAGTGACTTCCAGACGATGACCTTGCTCCCGGTATACGGCACTTTGCCAGCACGAGCGATACCCGGCCGTCATTTTGCGGGCAGTAGTGTGTTTGCTGGGTAGATCAGGGAAATTGGGTGGATGTTTTATCACTTGTATGTGTTTTTGTTCAAGAAAATCCACTGACTATCTTGCCATATGAGAAGATGTCTTGTCATGATGAAGCCCGAGTCCCCTTACATTAATTTCTTGAAGAATTTTCTGGAAGACAAGTGGTGTACCAGTAAGTTGTAACTGCTTTCCGTCCCTTTGACCCATTCAGAACTTCCAAAGTAAACGGCGTACATTACTTTTTTCATTGCTCGTAAGTCTTTTCACCAAAGTTGGTTTGGGATCAACTTTAAAGACCCATACTTTACTTTCTTGTCAAAAAAACGGTATGCACATTTTATCATGCTCCGTTTTTTGGTGTTCTGTTAAATTGTGGGGAACCCAACGTAAGATTAGTTTTTCCATATGCAGTTCTCCATGAATCACTTTTTAAAAATAAATATATGCGGATCCAATGTTATGTTCCTTCTGTATCATTTGATAAGTGCAGAGAATATCATCGCTTAACATTTTTCATATGGCCGACGCAATTTTCTGATTACGGCTGACAAAATTCCTCCTGGGTATGTTCTTCATCCAGGTGAGAATTTCGACTTCTACGAAATTCTGTGAACCATACGTGTGTAGCACGAGATGCAGCTTCATTTCTAAATGGTAATTGTAGACATTGAAGTCATTCTTGCTACTTTAAACCCACTTGAAAATCATAGAAAATTATAGTGCGATAATATTCTCACGTCAGCTTCATTTTTCTTTCATTCAAAACTTATTCCATGACAGGTAAATTGCAATTGTTGCCCCAAATGATCGTCTGCGACCATAAAAGAGATCAAATTTACATTTTTAACATTTATTGTAAATTGCCCGAAAAATGTGTCCCAAAAATGCGGTATAAAAGTAAGAATAAATTGTTAAGTATTGAATTATTTATTTTTTTACTGTGCAGAGCAATGTCTTATTCTCCTGAATTATGTATCCCTCACTAAACATTTATGTACTTACATGCAACATAAAAGTAGGAATACATTATTGAATATTGAATTGTTTATTTTTTTACTGTGCAATGTCTTATCCTCCTGAATTCTGTATCCCTCAATAAACATTTATCTACTTAACTGTAACTGTGCTCGGGCACGCATTCTTTTTACTTCTTCTATACTTTTTGCCTTCTTGATGTTACCTTGTTATGTGATGTGTCTCTTTCTTCCGTTTTAATTTAATAAAGTAAATGTTATGTTAAAATCCCATGCTTACTATTTTTGTGCCATAACTCTGCTAACATTTCTAAAAGATTATGGACACCAGATGGATTAATTTATTAATTTGTTGACTTTTAACGCTCGTTTCAAGGCTGCATCATTCATCCTCAAAATGGCGACTGGAACTTGGCGAATTGAAACGCTGAATAAAGATAATTACGAAACATGGAAAATGCAGATGAAATAACTTTTAATAAGAATGATACCTGGATTTATGCATCAGGTTCAAAGCCTAAACATGAAGTTTTGGAAAATGACGAAAATTCGCAAGAAGAGTTCGATAGAGTGGGTCCAAATGGACGAAAAAGCAAAAGCAGATATAATTCTATGTATATCGCCATCTGAACTCAAACAAATAAAAAATTGTAATACTTCATCAGATGTCTGGAAAAAGGTAAAATCATACAAGACGGTGCCCCTCGTGTAAACACGGCGATAGCCGCTGGAGCTTGGCGATCGCCAAGTGCGAGCGCTACGGATCTTGGCGCCAAGCTCCAGCCATGGCGCCAAGCCACCCTGGCGACCGCCAAGCTTCAACGGCTATCGCCTTCTTGTGACGAATAAACACAAGTATTTACTACTAAAATTTTTACAAAGAAACACAAATTCTAAGTAAATGACACTATATAAAACAGTCAAATCCACAACAAAACATTAGAAAAAGTAGATTAAACAAGCACTTACCTCACCTTTCCCACCTCATTTTTTAATGGAAGGACCGGGAACATCCATTACAACGATGAAATTCCCCAAGACGAAATTCCCCGAGACGCTCACTAACTTACGAGAAAGGGTCCGTAAAACGGAATCAAAAACACAAGGAAAATCCAACACAAACTTATTTCACTCAGAATCAAAGAACACCAAACTTCAATCTTCATGCAATTAACACTAAATGAAAATTCTATACTTCAAATGCACCGCGTTTAATTTTCAGAATTGCCAGTCAAATTCTGATAAAAAAAAAAAAAAAAAAAAACGATTTTCCAGACCAACATGTGATAAAAAATCCAGACGATTTTCAAGTTTATGACGTCAGCTTTACATATGTTCTCCAAGGGCGGAACCAGAAACTCTTTCGGAGGAGTGCGCAAATTGTGAATATTCATTTTATCTAGTGTAAAGCCTGCTAAATATTGGTAAAAGCCCCATTTATGTAGTGTAAAAACATTTTTCTTGGAGGGGGCGCGCGCCCCTCTGCGTCACCCCCAAAAAACATCAGTGGGTCCGGCCACCGCCTCAAAAGGGCCCCCTCGAAAATATGCTAACGCGGGCCCCTCTGCGAGACCCAAAAAAACATCAGTGGGTCCGGCCAACGCCTCAAGGGGGCCCCTCGAAAATATGCTAACGCGGGCCCCTCTGCGAGACCCCCAAAAAAACATCAGTGGGTCCGGCCAACGCCTCAAACGGGCCCTCTCGAAAATATGCTAACGCGGGCCCCTCTGCGAGATCCAAAAAAAACATCAGTATGTCCGGCCACCGCCTCAAGGGGGCCCCCTCGAAAATATGCTAACGCGGGCCCCTCTTCGAGATCCAAAAGAAACATCAGTGGGTCCGGGCGGGCCCCTCTGCGAGACCCAAAAAAAACATCAGTGGGTCCGGGCGGATACCCTCTGCGAGATCGCAAAAAAAACATCAGTGGGTCCGGCCACCGCCTCAAAAGGGCCCCCTCGAAAATATGCTAACGCGGGCCCCTCTACGAGACCCAAAAAAAACAGTGGGTCCGAGCGAGCTCCTCTGCGAGATCCAAAAAAAACATCAGTGGGTCCGGCCACCGCCTCAAGGGGGCCCCCTCGAAAATATGCTAACGCGGGCTCCTCTGCGAGACCCAAAAAAAACATCAGTGGGTCCGGCCACCGCCTCAAAAGGGCCCGCTCGAAAATATGCTAACGCGGGCCCCTCTGCGAGACCCAAAAAAAACATCAGTGGGTCCGGCCACCGCCTCAAAGGGCCCGCTCGAAAATATGCTAACGCGGGCCCCTCTGCGAGATCGCAAAAAAAACATCAGTGGGTCCGGCCACCGCCTCAAGGGGGCCCCCTCGCAAATATGCTAACGCGGGCCCCTCTGCGAGACCCAAAAAAAACATCAGTGGGTCTGGGCAGGCCCCTCTGCGAGATCCAAAAAAAAACATCAGTGGGTCCGGCCACCGCCTCAAGGGGGCCCCCTCGAAAATATGCTAACGCGGGCCCCTCTGCGAGACCCAAAAAAAACATCAGTGGGTCCGGCCACCGCCTCAAGGGGGCCCCCTCGAAAATATGCTAACGCGGGCCCTCTGCGAGACCCCCAAAAAAAACATCAGTGTGAAGGGCCCCCTCGAAAATATGCTAACGCGGGCCCCTCTGCGAGACCCCAAAAAAAACATTAGTAAAAGTTGAAGCAAATTAGAATAGTAGACGAAAGAACAGGAAAAAACGAAAAATAACAATAACGCATGCGCAAAACGCAAATTAACAGCTTAGTGACGTCAAATTGAGCAAGCGAATTCGTTACATTCATCGATACATACATTCGAAAATATGCTAACGCGGGCCCCTCTGCGAGACCGAAAAAAAAAACATTAGTACAAGTTGAAGCAAATTAGAATAGTAGACGAAAGAACAGGAAAAAACGAAAAATAACAATAACGCATGCGCAAAACGCAAATTAACAGCTTAGTGACGTCAAATTGAGCAAGCGAATTCGTTACATTCATCTGCTTACGTCACACAGTAGCTAGATTAAAAAACAACTATTACGCATGCCCGAAAGTGCAAGAAATTTCGCATCTTTCAATAGTTCTAAATTATCCAATTTACAATATTTGACGCATTATCATTCCTTCAAAAAAAAACGTCGGCAAGCTCTACACATTTCTTTATGGTTGCCAGTCAAACAACCATCGGCAGGGTACTTTACTAACGTTGAACATCGCTCACGATGTTGCCAGAACCAAGGGGCACCGGATACGGAACATAGACCTGGAAAAAAACTGTGTGACATCTCTCAGTCTAAAAGACCTGTTCGTAAAGCTGCATTACTGAAATTTTTAATTCAATATAACATACCCGACTCATCTAATGGAATTCACGGCCATTTGAGAAATTTTTCGACATAGTGGACAGACTTTCAGAAATGGATATTAAAATAGACGACGACTTGCTGACTGTAATGCTGTTATATAGCCTCCCTTCTACTTTCGTCAATTTCCGTTGTGCTATGGAGTTAAGAGATGAGCTTTCGAAGCCAGAAATACTCAGAATCAAAGTAGTGGAAGAACTCAAAGACAGGCGTAACGATGATAGACAAGCGGAAGACTCAGATGCTTTCGTGGCTGCTCCCAGAAAACCCGCATCTAAAAATAAAAATTATGGAAAATACTCGGGCCAGCCGACTCATAAAATTAAGGATGCATCAAGAATAACTTGTAAAAGATGTAAACGCATCAGATGTAAACGCTAGCGAATGTGAAAGTGGAAAAAAGGATAATTTTAAACATAAGCCAATTCTTATCCACTCTGGATGACACGCCAATAGGGTTACCAGGTGAAATACAGCAACCGTACTCGCCTAAAGCTCTCTCAACAATATCAAATAACGAAAAGCAAAATTTTTGGTGTGTTAAGATAGATACTAAAAATTATATCAGTGATCATCGACCCACGTTTGCAATTGCAAGGAAAGATCAGGAACCCTTCCTACTTCCAGTCGATGAAATAAATGTAAAGGTAGAATAAAAGAAAAAGAAAAAAGGGTAGAGATAAAATGACCTAGTCAATTAATATCGTTTTATTATGGCAATAATGAAACTAAAAAATTAGGGGGGTTCAGGGGGGATCTCCCTTGACGAGGCTCGAACAGCCGAGTTTTATATATGCATAAATATAAAGGTTCAGTTATATCAAAGTAAATATATGTTCATTTAAACCACATTCCAGTGGTTCTGGCATAGAAAGAATCACTTTAGGGATGGACGCGAGACGAAAAATTGGCGTCTCGCGTCTCGCAAAACAGCCGAAAAGCTTGTCTCGTCTCGCAAAAATCCCTATATCATAATGTTAAAAATGTCTGTCTCGTCTCGCAAAAAAGCTGTAAATCTCTGTCTCGTCTCGCGTCCATCCCTAATCACTTTGAGTGATCGTTTTTCAGGGACTGTACACAAGTGAAGACGGAAAATATTAAAACAGAATTCTTTCAGTATTATTGGTATTGTATAACCCCTTGCAAACTTTATTTAAACATACACTGACGAGCCAAAACATTGCAATCACCCCCACATTTCTCACTGAACTCACCTAGATGAAATGGAGAGCATATAATTTTGTGGAGATCGTATTTAACTGTTGCCGGAGAAGGTAAGGAAACATTCTTGCACTTACGATTGTGAATGATTTGAAAGGGTGTTGATCTTAACGAATTTAATAGAGGGCAGATTGAAATGGCCCGAAGACTCGGAACGAGTATCTCCGAAACTCCACGACTGGTCGGTTGTTCACAATCTGCCGTTGTTAGTATTTATAAAAGGTGGATTAATGACGTTGAAACCAGCAGTAGATGCCAGGATGTTGGATGTCCACGCATCATCGAAGAAAGAGGACGTCGGAGACTGTCCCACCTTTGCACAGCAAAATCGGCAGCAGACAGTGGCTCAGCTGACAACCCAATGCAATGCAGGTCCAAGTACAAGTGTTTCGGAACAGACAATTCAGCGGACACTGTTGGTTATGGGACTGTGGAGCAGACGTCTCACTTGTGTGCCTCTGCTTACCAAGTGCCATTGAGTCAACTACGTCCGCCTACAGTGAACACGGGAACATCGAGACCGGACCACGGATATGTGGAAGAGAGTTGCCTGGTCGGAAGAAACCCGGTTTTTCTTTTTCACGTCGATGGTCGTGTCAGGGTACGCCGTCTTCCAGGAGACCAGCTATTCCCCTCTCCTCAGCATCTCAGAGCTCAAACACCACCACGTTCCAATATCTCGACTTCGTGTGACCGCTGCTTAAATATATTTGGTACAACATGTCTCCAGTTACCTAGCCAAGAGCTCTTGGCATTCATGCCCAGGCGAGCAGCATCTGTTTTGAAGGCCACAGGAGGTCAACTTATTATTGAGTAGGTGCTCATACTGTTTTGGGTCTCAGTTTATCTCAGCCTATTGATGATGAAAGGCTGAAATTTTATGCATCACCTATTTATTGCATAGGACACATTTTACTAATTGTGAATTTTTTGTATTGGAGCAGTATAACAATTAAATATTTGTACTTATTTGGATTTAATCCCCAGAAAATTTTAGTCAATACCATACAATTCTATACCTTTTACTAAGTAACTTAAAGGTTGTTTTTATTTTATGTGTCTGTCATCAATATTTATGGAATAAAAGTCTAGATCAGTGTTTTTAGGACACCCT
>JAWZYV010020188.1:0-21550 GCA_038373885.1 Cheiracanthium punctorium | reverse complement strand
ACATCATATGTAAGATGCAGAATTTTGGCAATATGTAAATTCCAGAAAAACGAGTTGTTAATGAGAAGGGTGGGAGAGTATATTTCATCACAATATTATAGATTTAATTTCCATATTTAAAATTACTGTCCCGTGAAAAGAAAACTTATATAATCCAATTCATCCAACAACGCCAATCTTGTGAATGAAAAAAATATTAAATAAAGCGAAAATACTTTTCAGTTTATTTGATTAACAAAAATAAATTTATAAAACTACTTCAAATTCATTTGCACAATCGTGTTTTTTTTTTTTTTTTTTTTTTTTTTTTTTCTTAGTCTATCACTAAACTTTATCGATAAACTTGTTTTGTAAAGATGGCGTGTGCGTTAAGAGCTCCTTGAAATTCTTATCTGAGCTAGAGATTGGCATACTTCCACACAGACTGCTCTAAATTCACTGGCATTATATCTTATCAAAGCATGATAGAGAGTTTTAGTTCTACATTCAATTATATCGGTGAAAAGCCCGTCGCTTCTTCGGCCTTGTGCTTATTAGCATATAAGAAATTGAATTCATTTTTATTCTCTCATAAGCAGCTTGAAAAGTCAAAGAGAGAACGGGAGTGTGTGTGTGTGGTCGGGGGGGGGGGGCACATGAACATACAGAGAGAGGAAGAAAAAGAAAGAAAAGGTTTCGAAATTTCTTTTGCAGCTCACAAAATTTATACTTACACTATTTATGTTTAACGTAATCTTATGATTTTTTTAATTTAATTTAATTATTATTATTATTATTTGGGGGGGGGGGTGGACTCTTCTTTACAAGGGTCTAGATAGTATACTCATTTATTTCCCGCCCCCCTCACTGGGTAAGTGCACACTTCCTTAATCATGGACAAAGAACAAATAAAAATCGCAAGAGCGTGTGTGGATCACTGTCAGGGTCAACTCTTGAAATGTATTCCCATTTCAGATGTTTTTCTCTCTCATCCGCTGCTATTACGTCGATGTTGATTCACGCAAATGCTTTTTTACACAAACATTTTCCATGCCAGGTTTAGTAGTCGGGCTCTGTTCTGCTAGCGCCAGCGCCAGACGATATGGAATGTAAGTTTCTATTTGTTTATTTATTTCACTTCTATATTTAAAAAAAAAAAAAAAAAAAAAAAAAGTTATATTTATTTGCACAATCAATATCGTGAAACTTTTTTCCGAGTCGTAATAGAATTTAGAGTTTGGGCTGTTTAAAAGTCGTGAAATCTGTTTCTACAGCAACCAACCAAACTCAAAAACATGAGTAAAGATTAATAGCAATTATTTATGTAGTAAAGAGGGGAGGGGGAGAAGATCTGAGACCTTAGGCCCAGAGCCTGACTAAGGCAGGGGCAGCCACCCCGGGCCGTCCAGTCAAAGCGGGGGTGGAGTGTCGAATCAAGAAATGTTCCCACTGTATTTTGTACACATGTTTTGGTTCTACAAAAAATCTCTACTTTGGTTCTACAAGAAATTTCCTATCTCTCTTTGCTTAAAAAATTCTCAAAAAACAGTTATTAAACTACTAGCCGCCCCATACCTTATTGTTCTTTTTCTGGACTCATTTCAATGAAAATTATGTTTCTATGTTTTAACCAACGACTTCTTATCCTGTTATATCTCTTTGGTTTTAACAGTATTTGTCATTAAATTTATTTAGGTTAAAGTTGCTACACACTTTAAGTGTCATCATAAAAGCCGATGTTGATACAGCAAATGGCTAAAATGTGCTCAATGCAGGGTGACATTTTTTAGATGGGTGATTAATGTACCAAGTATTGTAAATTCGATATTTTAAAGCTGTGAAAAAATCCGAAAAGTCTTGCATCTTTTGTGTATCCATTATTGTTATATTTTGTAATCTAGCTACTGCGTGACAAAATGCTTGCTCCATTTGACGTCATTAAACGGTTAATTTGGATATTTGCACGTGCGTTATTGTTATTGCTGCAATGTTTACATCTAGCTGTGTCCGTTCGCAGCGTGGAAATATCGTCGATTTTGGTACCGCATAAATTAACGTATTATATAAGTATACTGGTAAAAAAAGGGGGGTTATTAAAAACATTTTCAGTTAAATAATGAATGTCTGGTCAATATAATCATGTTGTGCGGTACCATATAGGCAGAGCCGGCCCAAGGAGCGTGCGGGGCCCAGGCGAAGCGCAAGCGCGGGGCCTCTTTTCTATCATCGCTTATGTAAGTTACTACTAACAGTGCTAGACATATTAGCTTAATTTCTCTGCTTTTTTCGGGATATATCACAACAATCTATCAAGCTCGGTCTAATGTGATATCAAAAAAAATGGCCCAGGAGCGGGGCCTCTTTAAGCGCGGGGCCTTAGGCGATCGCCTACATTCGCACCCCCCCCCCCCTTGGGCCGGCCCTGATATAGGTCAGCCCTTTTCCAGTTGTAAAGAGTTCTAAGTATCCACAAGAGTAGAAAGCCTGGGACTTAGATAAGCCTGCAGTTCCAGGTTTTCTAATTTTTGTAAACTGGATGGGTATCTATGCAAGGGGCCGCCAATGACAAATGTCTGACCCGGACCCCATGTTGGCATAGTCGGGCTCTGCCATCTGCTCAATTCTCCTGTAACTACTACTCTACTTCATATCCTACTCCAAGGACGTACCCAGGGGGTGGTCCAGGGGGTCCGGACCCCTCCCGAAATTTCGATTTTTATTAGCAAAATAATAATGATGAAGTCTTTCTGTGGAAAATTCTCCCTTTTTCAGCGTTTGAACAGTGCCGGATTAACAATATAGCAGATGTAGCAAATGCTACGGGCCCCGCGCTTTTGGGGGCCCCGCGCCTTTACCTTGAAAGTTTTCGTCTTTCCCCCGTCAAGATCTAGCTTTTTTGACACTTTCCAACAAGGTAGAAAAGTGTTTAAGATTTCGGTTTGTCTGTCTGCCCGTCCTTGATATAACTCGCGTCAATAGGCATTGATTTCTACGAAATTCATATATGCTATTCTTATCTGCAGTACCATGTACCCTATTGCAAAGGATCTATGTAGCATTTATAGATTTTTTTCTACAGGAGCATTCAAAATAGCCCCAATACATTGCGCTCTATAGGAAGTTATTCTTTAAAGCGTATCATCCTACTAACTACAAATGGTGATCAAATGAAAAGGTACGAAACGACACGGTGGGTACAAATGTAGACTTTATTCAAAATATACACCATAGGCCTGAGCACAACAATCCCACTGACGAACAAGCCGCAGGATTCCTTGTTCCCAGAATTCCTGTGGCCGTGACGAGACCCAGTCCGTCACAGCGTCCTTGAGTACGTCGTTCGAGTTGAAGCGCTTCCCTTTCAGGTGGTTTCTTCAGTGGAACCAACACATGGAAATCGCAGGGCGACATGTCCGGACTGTAGGGAGGATGGTCCAACGTCTCGCACTTGAACTTGGCCAGTTCCTTGGCGAAAACGGACATTCCATTTTCTCATCGACTTGTGGGACACACAGCCTTCCCAGTATACGATCATCATCGTGCGATGAATAGTGGCCGGTTTAACACCTTCCGCTGTCAGAAATCGGATAACGCCTCACTGCCCCTAAATCGTCGAATTTTCAATGTGAACGCCATCCTGTCCTCACACGCACTGCCGCGTCAATTGGACGTAGGAGGGTGCTTTTTACAAGAGCTTCTGCTCTCTCCTGCGGGCCCCCGCATGTTCCTATCCACACAAAAGGCTCCAATCGCATTCCTAGATGTCTCGCTACGTGCTCTCATAGCTGCATGGACAAATATGATAACGGTTAGGTTGTTGCGACGTTTCGTACCTTTTCATTTGATCACCCCTTGTAGTTGGCTGAACCCTGACTTCAAGATAAAACTTTTTCCTCTATGACTGCAAAAAGATTACAAAGTCAAGGACAAGAAGCCTAACAGCTTCTACATCGTTTGTACGATCCGCTTGAAATTTTTCACAACCTTGTAAAAAAATATAGAAAACAATCTGTCAATTTTAAAAATCTGAAAATCCCCCCGTTCCCTCATTTTTTAGCGACTTTTCGCTATTTTCAGCAACATTTCGTTTCCGAGAGTCAAAAAAAAGTGAATCATTTTCGTGACAAAATGACCTATTTTAAGTGAAAATGACGTCATACAATTGGGGGGATTCCAATACGTTTAAAATAATTTCTCCCGATTACACAGTTTATTATTATTTTTTTCTCCACAAATAAATCGTCTGCTGGATATTCGAATGTTTATGTATAACAAAACGAAAGCTTTCAACTGCGAAAAGATTCCGCGCGTTTCCAGATCAGCATGAAATTCAATTTGGGTCTGTAATAAAAATTGAATATGAACTTATTTATTTTAGGTGGATGAAAATGAAATATATTGAATGAAAGACAAATTTCCTTAAAATGTTTTTTTCTCGCGCCCGTTGTAATTGCCTTCACAAAAAGCTTTGACTTCTAGTTTTAGAGATATTCTGCTCTTTCAAATGAAACAAAATTGGATGTTATTAAGGATTACAAAATGAAGCTTTGCAACGAAAATAGTGTCTGTATAGTTAAAAGTTTTTCTATACGGGAGCACTCAAAACAATTTCAAATACTGTCAATGGCAGTTTAAAGACAGGCAGCTCTTTTAAGCATATAATACTATCCTACAATATGATTAGCTAATAATCCGACGACGATCGTGTGCCTCCTTCAAAATTTGAGGCAAAAGCCGGCAATGTTGGCGACTTTTGCGATAAATTGCCAAATAGGGTGCGAAAAAAATGCTTTGAAAAATGAACCGAACTTGGCAATATTTTTATTATTTTACGATAAATCGAAAAAGGTATTTACGTATGATTCCGGCGGTCATTAACGCCAAACTATTTTTTCCTCAGATTTCCTGGCAAACTGTTGGCAATCGTATTCCGAACCATCAATAATTTCATGTGTCCGGCATTTATCTTGGCGAAAAAGTTGCTCGTCTTGGCGGATCGCCTGGATAATATGTAGTACCTCGAAAAACGTCTAATGTGATTATATTAAGCTATGTCGATTTCTTTGGGAATTTTGAAAATTCGTTACTCGCACTTTAATTAACTGATTTATTGTATTGTGTTTTGTTAAGGGCTATCTGCCTAGGAGTAGGAGGGGGGTCTACGACCGGCGAAAATTTGTTAATGCATTAGTACCCAAAACGGGTTAACGTCCTTATGATTTCGGTTATTTGTCTGTTCTGATGTCCATCCATCCAGTGTTCTAACTGCTGTGGATATACATCGATTTGTGCGAAATTTATGTTTTTCCTATGTACAGTACCATGTACCATATAGAAAATGGTGTATGTATCATTTATAGTTCTTTTACAGGAGAAAAAATCCAATGTATAGCACAATCTAAAAAACAGAACTAAAAGGGGGGTTCGGGGGGGGGTATCCCCCTGTATCTGTTGATACAGGAATGATTGAATCAACAGTCATTCTTGAAAACATATTTTAGAGATATTCAATTTTTGAAAGAAAACAAAGTTGGCATATATATTACTAAGGCTCTCAAAATGATGCTCTCCATTGAGAATAACGTCCGTATTATTAATAGTTCTACAGGAGCACTCAAAAGAATTCCCATACATTGCAGTCTGTGGCATTTGAGAGACACTAATACATTTCTAGCACAAGACAATGCCTCTTGAACCTCATAAGTTTAATATCTATTTCACTGTTTCTGTAAAATACTTCAATAAAATGAGAGTGATGATTAGGAACCGAGAAAATTAAATTTATTCAGGATTTACTAATTGTTTTATACGAGAAATAGTTTGTAAACATTAGGCTTAACGGCTTTAAAATACACTACTATATACGGATAGAATGTCGTTAGTCGTTATGTTTTAAAGCATGAGTTTTTTGGAAAAGCAACATTTCTCAGCAAAAAGATTTCAGAAAATATAAGTAATAATTTTAAAAAATTACCTTTAAAAATAACCGACAATTCTTTACGCTGGTTAAAGCAAGGTTCACTTCGTACGTAAATGGATGTTTGGTTTTGGTTGGTTGGTTCGCTGCCACAGCTACAGATAAATGTCGTTAAACAACGAAATTCTGAAATATCTGTTTTATAACATAAAATATAGCAAATTTACGTGGAAAGCATAGTTAAATTCTGTTAAAAAAATTTTTCTGTTGAAAAATGACAGAATAGTTCTGTATTTTTACGATTATTTTTTGCAGTGTAGAGATATTCAATTTTTGAAAGAAAACAAAGTTGGCATATATATTACTAAGGCTCTCAAAATGATGCTCTCCATTGAGAATAACGTCCGTATTATTAATAGTTCTACAGGAGCACTCAAAAGAATTCCCATACATTGCAGTCTGTGGCATTTGAGAGACACTAATACATTTCTAGCACAAGACAATGAGTATAAAATTTTTATATTCTTCAGTTAAACGCTAAAAAAAATTAAAGGTCTTTTACATGGTCTCATAAAATTGCATTTATAGTGATAATACAACATTTTTTTATCTACGAAATCTCGCCAGTTTTAACTAAAATACATAGCAGGTTTGGCGCAAAAATATTTTGTATTGTAAAGTGTTTTATAACCTATGATGAGCTAGGCATGATTTATCTTTCTTGATTTTTTTAAGGCAACAGATGAATCTTGTAATTCTATTTTTCTTTCGTTCTTTCTTTCTTTCTTTCTTTTATTTTATTTTATTTATTTATTTATTTATTTTTTTTTTGATAAGACAATTTCTGAAGCTCTATATAGTGGAACTGTAAATCAGTTGTAGCCAACTCATTGAAAGAATATATGCATAACTCGGCTGTTCGATCCTCGTCAATGGGAGACCCCCTGAACCCCCCCAATTTTTTTAGTTTCATGATTGCCATATTAAAACGATATTAATGGACTATGTCATTTTATCTCTCATCTATCGTGTATTTTACCTGGTAACCCCATGTTGAAATTTTTAGGATTGTAACCTATTTATAGAAAAAAGCATGTGATGCACATTCTACAGCTTAGTAAATATTGTAACAATAGAATAAAGCTGATGTGAACTAAAATATATGTAAAATATACAAGTGATGTATATTCTACAGCTTACGAAATATTGTAACAATAGATTAAATCTGTTGTGAACTAATAGTATTTAAATAAACGGATAAAATTTTTAAACAATCATTTTATCAAATAAATGTAACCTTACGGAGCTTATAGAAATCGGTGGTTTACGTAACACATACTAACATTTTCAGCGGACATTAATTCTTACTTTTATGTCGCATTTTCGTAACGCATTTTCGTGTCTCATTTTTATATCACATTTTTAAAAGGTGGTGAGAGATAAAATGACATAGTCATTAATATATTTAATGTGGCTGTTGCATGCCTGCATTATTTAGTCAACTCATTACCTAGCGAAACTGAATGAGTATTCTAAAGTCAGCTATAAGGACACACACAAGAGTATATTCAACAATACTGTGAATCAAAAACACAGTTCTCAGAAAAAAAATTCAGGGAGGTGAAAAAATTCAAACTCATCCAAAAGGGGGGAAATAAAAGGCAGAAAGAAAGGCTGTATCATTATCTTTCCGTTGACTAAAAGCGAAACTCGGACAAACGGAGGAGGGGTATCCAGATCCTTGCACCACCCACCTATGGCCTTTAGAAAATGGATTCCTTACCAATAATTTTACATTTTTGTCTTTATTTGAAGAATGAATCCAGAAATAAACAAAATATAGAAAGAAAACTAAGTGCCAAAACAAAAAAACAGGCTCAGGGTCTGATCAAGGGCGGATTAAAGGGAGGGGGCGGAGGAGGCGACCGCCCCTCTCGAGAAAAATGAAATTAATGTAAACAATCCCAACTTACTTCCATAAGTTTATGTATATATGTATGTGAATCTTCCATCCAAGCTTCCACCCACAAAATTTTATTAATCCGTCAGTGGGCCGGATTATTCATTAGGCTGTAGTCTATCTGTCCCGATCATTTCAGGGACTTTTCAGTAACAAGTCGAATGAATTTTTCAACGAAGTTGTAATCAAACTTTTCAAAATGACTCAATATAACGGAAATATTTGTGGCTATTTCTGAAGATGTTCTCTGGAACGCGAGTTGACCTTCTGCATTTCCCCGAGAGCTGAGATCCATAGGATTAAGATTGTAGGAAAAACGCGCCCCATAATCAATAATAATCCTACACGAAACAATAATTTTTATTTAAATATTGGACACAAAGAAATGTTTTACTGTAATGTCTATTTTGTTTTGCAGTAAATATGAGGATGGTATTTTAAACGGATGTTAGGCAGCCCCAAAGTTCTTTTGTTTTACAGTAAAGGTGGGTAGCTTTGGCGAAATTTGAAGGTGTACTAGTGTGTAAACCATCTTAGAAGGCTTTTGGTAGTTGGCTTACTTTGTTTTTACTTAATTATTTATTTTGCATTTTACAATATTTAAAAAGGCGAATTATTTTTTGAAACAATAATAATATATAGAATGTAAGTCATTTTTTTTAATAGTTGGGGAATCCACTATTACGATAAATTATCTTATTAATCTCGGAAATTAACCACCTTAAATATAAAGAATTGATTTTTTGCCGGTCGAAACCACAAGTCAAGAGCGCGAATGCCAGTACGTTCGCTCAAATAAAATAATTAGAACTGAGAGGATCTTCGCACGGTTTGGGTATCCGAGAAGCCATAACCCCAGGCAAACTGAAAACAAAAAGAATTTTCGGATACTCTTGATCCACAAAGAAACTCACAAATTGTCACATTTAAGATTATTATGTCTTGCAAAAACATTTGAATGTAATACGATAATGAATGTCTTATCCGAATTTTTTATTATTTATTATATAGATTATTCTATTTAGAAAAGATACAATCCTCTTATAAAGATTTTTTTGAGCAAAATATTTTATATCATTTTAACGAGGATAAGTTGAAAAGTAATATATATATATATGCTTGTAGAACACTAACGAAATGACCTTTAGAAGTGTTCCAAGCTGTATGTGGAAGTAACAGTCCCCCAGTACAAGCATGTACAGTTTAAATGCCTTCCGTGTATGCAGTATATTTTGAATGGTGGAGGTATTATTGTGCTAGATCCATCTATCCCCAGTTCGATTTCTTATGAATTAACCCATTAAATAAATTAATAGAAGTTAAAAATATGTAACCTATTATTAGTAAAGACCGTCCAGATAATGAAATAATTTTACAAGCATGTATTTTTATAGGGGAAAAATAGTGTTTAAAGGCACAGTTTAAAATATATATTGATTTCGAAGGTTCTAAAAATTTTACAGAAACAATTATTATTTTATGTGTGTAAACTTGTCTAGTTATATGTTTGCATATGGGAAAGGTGGGAAGTGTTAGAAATTCCAAATATATATCCATGAACATTAACATTCATTAAAAAAAAAACCTGAGTTGTACGAATAAATAACTTTAAACATCGCCAGTATCACTATCTTTTAGCCCCCTCCCCTCCACACACACACACACACACACACTTTATTTTGACGGGCATTTTTCCGCACACTAATTTACTTGGAGAAATTGATTTGTTCAGTGTTAACTCAAATTTGTTCATTTTGAATCAAGAAAATTCGTAAAAGTTGTGTTTTATTTTATTATCGCACAAAACCTACAGATTAGCTCACCCAAGGTGGAGGAAGGGCTGGTATAAACCTCTCGCGAATATAACACGTGGGACCTTTTAGTTTTGTTTACATCTAATTAGCATTAGTAATACCATTAATTAGCACTAAACATAAATTGTAATATAATTAGCACTATTTATTTTCTCATTTAATTTAGCTCTACTACTTGTGATGTGAACTCCTCCCCCTAAATATATATATATATATATAGGTGCGTCACTGAGCAGGGGGCCCCTTGGTAACATTTGCTACGGGCCCCGGGCTGTCTTAATCCGGCACTGAGCGTTTGGACCCCCTCCGAAATTTTTGGAACCTCCCCGAAATTTTTTTCTGGGTACGTGCCTGTCCTACTCTAAAACACTCTTATTATAAAGTATGTACATGACATAGAATTGATTTCAAGTGAAGGTGAAATACTAGAACTTTCAGTACCTGTTTTGGTTTTGGTTTAGATTTTTTAGATACTGTTGCAGCATTTTGTTATGATTTTGATTCAAGCTAAAAGCTAAAATTGATTGCTAGTCATAGTCAATGATTAGTTTGTAAATGAAGGGGAAATAAATGGAATTTTCTTCTCAAAGGTTTTTATTTTTTTGTTAAAATATTTCCTGAAAAGTAAATTACTATATCAAAACTGAAATAAAACAAATTTGTTTATTTTTTCATGAACTAACTGTAAGCATTTATTTAAAAACTTTTTTAAATAAATGTCTTTTTGGTTAGAAATAATTTTACGACAATTAAAAAAAGAAAGAAAGAAAAATTAATTAATGAGCGACATTTTTTATTTTTTAAAGCTTTTTACTTCTAACTTTCTACCTTTAAGTGGGGGGCTTCATCCCCCCATAGTCCCCTCCGTGGCAAGGGCGCATTAAAGCGGGGCGACCGCCCGCCCGAGAAACAAGAAATTAATGCAAAATATCCTATTTTACTTCCATAAACCGACAACCTAACCGCCCCCCCCCTACAAACTTGCATTAATCCGCCACTGCTCCGTGTGTGCGCCTAGAAAGTATAGTAATACCTCGAACTTACGCGCAAGGGCGGATTAAAGGAGGGGCGGAGGGGTCGACCGTCCCCCCCCCCGAGACAAAAGAAATTAGTGTAAAAGATCCTATTTTACTTCCATAAAATGGACGTCTAATGTCAATCTTCTAACTAACCGCCCTCACCGACAAACGAACCGCCCCCCCGACAAACTGTTTACGCGATAGGTGAAGCCGAGCAATCAGTGGCGGCCCGTGGTCAAAAATGTTAGTGCAACCGAAAACATGATACCCCCCCCTTTCCAACGTTCTGCGAGGGGCGCGCCCCCCTCAGGTTGTGTCAATAATTCATACATACTACAGGGTGATCAATTTAAAAGAGTGACCGGCGGTTTTTCTTTTAACCCTAAATCTGATGGATGTGTCAACTATTCTAATGCTGAAATATAATTGCTTGAACCTTGTTTAAGTGTGGAGGACAGTTTCCAACACTATTGGTCTGTTACAACATTATTTGTGAGGTAAAACGAGATAGAGAAGCACAATGTTACTTAATCCTGTGATAATTTTATTTTTGAAAAAGATAATTTAATTCAAATTTTTTAGATTATTATTTTTCACAGCAAGTGCTGAAAATGTTTGCCACCATTTTGAAAGTAAATAGGAAACCGTTGGGTTTTCCAGAGAATTCTTGCAAACATCGATGAATTAAAACAAATCATGGCTTTAGAAATCTCGTCAGTAACACCAGCAATGTTGAGAAGAGTGTAAGAAAACTTTGTTCGGCGTGTTCATGTTCTCAAAATGGTAGCGAACATTTTCAACATTTACCATTCTTACCAACATTTTCATTGCGTAAAAAAAAAGGAATAATGATGTAAAAAAAAAAATTGAATTAATTTATGTTTTTCAAAAATGAAATTGTCACAGGATTATGTAACATTATGCGTCTCCATGTCTGTTAAACAAATAAAGTTGTAACAGTCCAACAGTGTTGGAAATTATCTTCCACACTAAGGTTCGAACAACTACGAGGGGAGATCAAATGAAAAGGTACGAAACGACGTAAAAACGTAACAGCAGTGCCGGATTAACAATATAGCAGATTTAGCAAATGCTACGGGCCCCGCGCTTTTGGGGGCCCCGCGCCTTTACCTTGAAAGTTTTCGTCTTTCCCTCTCAAGATCTAGCTTTTTTGACACTTTCCAACAAGGTAGAAAAGTGTTTAAGATTTCGGTTTCTCTGTCTGTCCGTCCTTGACTCGCGTGTATAGGCATTGATTTCTATGAAATTTATATATGTTATTCTTATCTGCAGTACCATGTACCCTATTGTAAAGGATCTATGTAGCATTTATAGATTTTTTTCTACAGGAGCACTCAAAATAGTCCCAATACATTGCGCTCTATGGGAAGTTATTCTTTAAAGCGTATCATCCTGCTAACTACAAGGGGTGATCAAATGAAAAGGTAAGAACGGTGGGTACAAATGTAAACTTTATTCAAAATATACACCATAGAAGCGCTTCCCTTTCAGGTGGTTTCTTCAGTGGAACCAACATATGGAAATCGCAGGGTGACATGTCCGGACTGTAGGGCGGATGGTCCAACGTCTCCCACTTGAACATGACCAGTTCCTTGGCGAAAACGGACATTCCATTTTCTCATTGACTTGTGGGACACACAGCCTTCCCAGTATACTATCATCATCCTGCGATGAATAGTGGCCGGTTTAACACCTTCCGCTGTCAGAAATCGGATAACGCCTCGCTGCCCCTAAATCGTCGAATTTTGCAATGTGAACACCATCCTGTCCTCACACGCACTGCCGCGTCAATTGGACGTAGTAGGGTGCTTTTTACAAGAGTTTCTGCTCTCTCCTGCGGGCCCCCGCATGTTCCTATCCACACAAAAGGCTCCAATCGCATTCCTAGATGTCTCGATACGTGCTCTTATAGCTGCATGGACAAATATGATAACGATTAGGTTGTTGCGACGTTTGGTACATTTTCATTTGATCACCCCTTGTAGTTGCGCTGAACCCCGACTTCAAGATAAAACTTTTTCCTCTATGACTGCAAAAAGATTACAAAGTCAAGGACAAAAAGCCTAAAAACTTCTACATCGTTTGTGCGATCCGCTTGAAATTTTTCACAAGTTTGTAAAAAAATATAGAAAACAATCTGTCAATTTTAAAATCTAAAAATCCACCCGTTCCTTCATTTTTAAGCGATTTTTCGCTATTTTCAGCACCATTTCGTTTACGAGAGTCAAAAAATTGAATCATTTGCGTGGCAAAATGACCTATTTTAAGTGAATATGACGTCATACAATTGGGGGGATTCCAATATGTTTAAAATAATTTCTCCCGATTACACAGTTTATTATTATTTTTTCCCCCACAAATAAATCGTCTATTGGATATTCGAATGTTTATGTATACAAAACGAAAGCTTTCGACTGCGAAAAGATTCCGCGCGTTTCCAGATGAGCATGAAATTCAATTTGGGTCTGTAATAAAAATTGAATATGAACTTATTTATTTTAGGTGGATGAAAATTAAATATGTTGAATGAAAGACAAATTTCCTTAAAATGTTTTTTCTCTCGCCCGTTGTAATTGCCTTCACAAAAGGCTTTGATTTCTAGTTTTAGAGATATTCTGCTCTTTGAAATGAAACAAAATTGGATGTTATGAAGGATTACAAAATGAAGCTTTGCATCGAAAATAGTGTCTGTATAGTTAAAAAGTTTTTCTATAGCACTCAAAGTAACTATAGAAACTATAGAAAAACTAAAAAGTTTTTCTATAGTTAAAAGTTTTTTTATAAGCACTCAAAATAATTTCTATACAATACGGTCAATGGCAGTTTAGAAACAGGCATCTATTTTAAGCATATAATACTATCCTACAATATGATTAGCTAATAATCCGACGACGATCGTGTGCCTCCTTCAAAATTTGAACCAAAAGCCGGCAATGTTGGCGACTTTTGCTATAAATTGCTAAATAGGGTGCAAAAAAAAATGCTTTGAAAAATGAACCAAACTTGGCGATATTTTTATTATTTTACGATAAATCGAAAAAGGTATTTAAGTATTATCCCGGCGGTCATTAACGCCAAACTATTTTTCCCGCAAATTTCCTGGCAAACTGTTGGCAATCGTATTCCGAACCATCAATAATTTCATGTGTCCGGCATTTATCTTTGCGAAAAAGTTGCTCGTCTTGGCGGATCGCCTGGATAATAATGTAGTACCTCGAAAAATGTCTAATGTAATTATATTAAGCTATGTCGATTTCTTCGGAAATTTTGAAAATTCGTTACTCGCACTTTAATTAACTGATTTATTGTATTGTGGTTTGTTAAGGGCTATCTGCCTTGGAGTATGGGGGTCTCCGACCGACGAAAATTTGTTAATGCATTAGAACCCAAAACGGGTTAACGTCCTTATGATTTCGGTTATTTGTCTGTTCTGATGTCCACCCATCCAGTGTTCTAACTGCTGTGGATATACATTGATTTGTGCGAAATTTATGTTTTTTCTATGTACAGTACCACGTACCATATTGAAAATGGTGTGTGTAGCATTTATAGTTCTTTTACAGGAGAAAAAAATCCAATGTATAGCACAGTCTAAAAAACAGAACTAAAAGGGGGGTTCGGGGGGGTCTCCCCCTGTATCTGTTGATACAGGAATGACTGAATCAGCAGTCATTCTTGAAAACATATTTTAGAGATATTCGATTTTTGAAAGAAAACAAAGTTGGCATATATATTACTAAGGCTCTCAAAATGATGCTCTCCATTGAGAATAACGTCCGTATTATTAATAGTTCTACAGGAGCACTCAAAAGAATTCCCATTGCAGTCTGTGGCATTTGAGAGACACTAATACATTTCTAGCACAAGACAATGAGTATAAAATTTTTATATTCTTCAGTTAAACGCTAAAAAAAATTAATGGTCTTTAACAGGGTCTCATAAAATTGCATTTACAGTGATAATACAACATTTTTTTATCTACGAAATCTCGCCAGTTTTAACTAAAATACATAGCAGATTTGGCGAAAAATATTTTGTATTGGAAAGTGTTTTGTAATCTTTGAGCTTGGCATGATTTATCTTTCTTGATTTTTTAAGGCAACAGATAAATCTTGTAAATCTTTTTTTCTTTCGTTCTTTCTTTCTTTCTTGTCATTTTTATTTATTTATTTATTTTTTGGATAAGACAATTTCTGAAGATCTATATAGTGGAACTATAAATCAGTTGTAGACTCATTGAAAGAATATATGTATAACTCGGCTGTTCGAGCCTCATCAATGGGAGACCCCCCTGAACCCCCCTAATTTTTTTAGTTTCATGATTGCCATATTAAAACGATATTAATGGACTATGTCATTTTATCTCTCATCTATCGTGTATTTCACCTGGTAACCCCATGTTGAAATTTTTAGGATTGTAACCTATTTATAGGAAAATACATGTGATGCACATTCTACAGCTAGTAAATATTGTAACAATAGATTAAAGCTGTTGTGAACTAATAGATTTAAATATATGTAAAATATACTTGTGATGTATATTCTAAAGCTTACGAAATATTGTAACAATAGATTAAAGCTGTTGTGAACTAATAGTATTTAAATAAACGGATGAAATTTTTAAACAATCATTTTATCAAATAAATGCAACCTTACGGAGCTTATAGAAATCGGTGGTTTACGTAACACATACATACTAACATCTTCAGCGGACATTTATTCTTACTTTTATGTCGCGTTTTCGTAACGCATTTTCGTGTCTCATTTTTATGTCACATTTTCAAAAGGAGGTGAGCGATAAAATGACATAGTCATTAATATATTTAATGTGGCTCTTGCATGCCTGCATTATTTAGTCAACTCATTACCTAGACGAAACTGAATGAGTATTCTAAAGTCAGCAATAAGGACACACACAAGAGTATATCCAACAATACTGTGGAACAAAAACACGATTCTCAGAAAAAAAATTCAGGGAGCACCCAAAAGGGGGGAAATAAAAGAAAGACAGAAAGAAAGGCTGTATCATTATCTTTTCGTTGACTAAAAGCGAAACTCGGACAAACGGAGGAGAGGTATCCAGATCTTTGCACCACCCACCTATGGCCTTTAAAAAATGGATTCCTTACCAATAATGTTAAATTTTTGTCTTTATTTGAAGACTGAATCCAGAAATAAACAAAATATAGAAAGAAAACTAAGTGCCGAAAAAAAAAAACAGACTCAGGGTCTGATCAAGGGCGGATTAAAGGGAGGGGGTCGGAGGAGGTGACCGCCCCTCCCGAGAAAAATGAAATTAATGCAAACAATCCCAACTTACTTCCATAAAATTTATATATATATATATATATATATATATATATATGAATCTTCCATCCAAGCCTCCACCCACAAAATTGTGTTAATCCGTCAGTGGGCCGGATTATTCATTAGTCTGTAGTCTATCTGTCCCGATCACTTCAGGGACTTTTCAGTAACAAGTCGAAAGAATTTTTTAATGAAGTTGTAATCAAACTTTTCAAAATGACTCAATAGAACGGAAATATTTTTGGCTATTTCTGAAGATGTTCTCTGGAACGCGAGTTTTATCTTAACTGCATTTCTCCGGAGCTTAGATCCATAGGATTAAGATTGTAGGAAAAACGCGCCCCATAATCAACAATAATCCCCCACGAAACAATAATTACTTCCTTGTACGTAGTATAAGGAAGTAATGTGATCCCGAAAAATTTTGGGGGCCAAATTTCGACATAAAAACCGATTTTGACTACCTCTAAATTTAATTAAAAATTTTTTTTCGATGCATCTCATCGTAGGCTAGCATGCACGATCATATTAACGCGTCTGCAACTCATTTTGACCAGTGGCGAGTCTACTGTGGCCAGTTTTTCCATGCCGTCTGTACGTACGTACGTACGTATGTATGTAACTCGCATATCTCAAAAACTATTGGTCGTAGAATGTTGAGATTTGATATTTAGGATTGTTCTATGATCTAGTTGTGCACCTCCCCTTTTGGTGGCAATCGAATGGATAGTTTATGTACAGGTCCGCCCAAAAGATTCGAAATACATTACGCTCTATGGGCCGAAATTCATTAAACTCGCCTAACTCAAAAGCTATTAGGCGTAGAATGTCGAAACTTCATATTTTGGATAGTTGTAACATCTAGTTGTGCACCTCCCCTTTTGGTTCCATTCGACTAGATAGTTTATCTACAGGACTGCCCAAAAACATTCGAAATACATTACACTCAATGGGCCGAAATTCATTAAACTCGCATATCTCAAAAACTGTTAGGCGTTGAATGTTGAAACTTTATATTTAGGATTGTTGTAACATCTAGTTGTGCACCTCCCCTTTCGGTTCCATTCGACTGAATAGTTTATCTACAGGACCGCCCAAAAGATTCGAAATACATTACGCTCTATGGGCCGAAATTCATCAAAGCGTTTTTTAGAGGTATTGGGCTATTTCGAACGACTCAGAAGTGATATATGCTGTAAAGAGTTAGAAAATGAATTTCTCCATTAATAAAAGTGTCTTTTTCATTTATAGTTCTGCTACAGGAACACTCAAAAGATTTCCAATACATTACGGTCAATAGCAATTTTAGGGGCATTCATCCATTTCAAGCACAATACCGTCCTACCACATAAGTTAGGTAATGGTCCGACCACGGTCACGTGCCTCCCTCAAGAACTATGCCAAAAGTCGCCAAGCTTGGCGACTTTTGGCGTATGTGTGTGCATATTTAACTCTCAAATCTCAAAAACTATTATGAAATTTCATATATAAGAATGTTGTAGCATCTAGTTGTGCATCCCGATTTTTGGTTCCAATCTACTGGAGAGTTTATTTACAGGACCACCGAAAAGAATTTCAGTACCTTAATGTCTATGGACATCTTCAATATAATACAACTGTAGACAGTCATTGTTTGGTACATGCCCAAAATCTCGCCGTCTGTCCTCGACCTTGGCGAGTTTTGGCGAAATATCGCCAAATTTGGCGATAGTCAGTCATTTGGTCCATGCCCAAAGTATCGCCATTTGTCATCGTTCTTGGCGCGTTTTGGCGAAATATCGCCAAATTTGGCGATAATCTGTCATTGTTTGGTTCATGCTTGAAATATCGCCAAATTTGGCGCCAAAAATTATTTCCTATTTTGTATAACTCTAAAACTTTAACCCGCAGATTTTTTAACTTTATATTTAGAACTATTGTAATACCTAACTGTTTTCAATATCTTTTTTGACAGCAATCGACTGAGAATTTATTTACATGGTGAGCCAAATGACTTTGAATACATTGAGGTGTATAGATGCATTTAATTCATTGAAAGTCTGTGGTCAATGACTACTTTGGCTATCCCCAAAATCTCGCTGACTATCTCAAGTTTGTCGGCTTTTGGTGAAATATCGCCAAATAAAGTGTCAGAAGGAAATCTTTCGAATTGAACTCAGCTTGGCGATATCGAAATATTTGGCTAGAAATCGCTAAACCTTACTATTATTGATATTTTATCTCTTTCAAACAAATAAATTTAGAGGAAGTCCGTCGAAAATATTTTAGATCTAATGGACGTGCAAGGAAGTCATGTGTTGGACACATCAGATTTTTTTTATTTAAATATTGGACATAAAGTTATTTTGTTTTGCAGTAAATATGAGGATGGTATTTTAAACGGATATTGGGCAGCCCCAAAGTTCTTTTATTTTGCAGTAAAGGCGGGTGGCTTTGGCGAAATTCGAAGGTGTACTAGGATGTAAACCATCTTAGAAGGCTTTTGGTAGTTGGCTTGCTTTGTTTTTACTTAATTATTTATTTTACATTTTACAGTATTTAAACAAAGGCGAATTACTTTTTGAAACAATAATAATATATAGAATGTAAGTCATTTTTTTATAGTTTGGGAATCCACTATTACAATAAATTATCTTATTAATCTCGGAAATTAACCACGTTAAATATGAAAGAATTCATTTTTGGCCGGTCGAAACCACAGGTCAAGAGCGCGAATGCCAGTACGTTCGTTCAAATAAAATAATTAGAACCGAGAGGATCTTCGCACGGTCGGGGTATCCGTGAAGCCATAACCTCAGGCAAACTGAAAACAAAAAGAATTTTCGGATACTCTTGACCCACAAAGAAACTCACAAATTACTTGTTACATTTAAGATTATTATGTCTTGCAAAAACATTTGAACGTAATACGATAATGAATGTTTTATCCGAATTTTTTATTATTTATTATATAGATTATTCTATTCCTCTTATAAAGATTTTTTTGAGGAAAATATTTTATATCATTTTACGAGGATAAGTTGAAAAGTAATGTACATATGCTTGTAGAACACTAACGAAATGACCTTTAGAAGTTTAGAAGTGTCCCAAGCGGTATGTGGAAGTAACAGTCCCCCTGTACAAGCATGTACAGTTTAAATGCCTTACACGTATGCAGTATATTTTGAATGGTGGAGGTATTATTGTGCTAGATCTATCTATCCTCGGTTCGATTTCTTATGAATTAACCCATTAAATAAATTAAGAGAAGTTAAAAATATGTAACCTATAATTAGTAAAGACCGTCCAGATATATAATGAAATAATTTTACAAGCATGTATTTTTATAGGGGAAAAAATAGTGTTTAAAGACACAGTTTAAAATACATATTGATTTTGTAAGGTTCTAAAAATTTTACAGAAACAATTATTATTTTATGTGTGTAAACTTGTCTAGTTATATGTTTGCATATGGGAAAGGTGGGAAGTGTTAGAAATTCCAAATATATATCCATGAACATTAACATTCATTAAAAAAAACCTGAGTTGTACGAATAAATAACTTTAAATATCGCCAGTCTCACTATCTATTTACTCACTGTCTATGTCTTGCGGCATTTTTTCCGCACACTATTTTAACTCAAATTTTTTCATTTTGAATCAAGAAAATTCGTAAAAGTTGTGTTTTATTTTATTATCGCACAAAACCTACAGATTAGCTCACCCAAGGTGGAGGAAGGGCTGGGATAAACCTCTCGCAAATATAACATGTGGGACCTTTTAGTTTTGTTTACATCTAATTAGCATTAGTAATACCATTAATTAGCACTAAACATAAATTGTAATATAATTAGCACTATTTATTTTCTCACTTAATTTAACTCTATTACTTTAATGTGAGGGTGAACTCCTCCCCCTAAATATATATATATGTCGTGCGTGAGTGGTTTAGGAACAGCACAAACGGCAACGTCCATCTGGATTATTTTATTAAGGCATATTTACAATTTATATACAGAGGAGTTTGGAAATCTCTCGAAGTCAGGAAGAGCTGCTCTGCGGTAGATGTCTCCTGGTTTTGTTAGTTAAGTTCACAGAGTGTCCACTAGGCGGCAGCTCTGTCTGTCTATCATCTAGTTGGTCTACAAAACCATAACAAAATCCTCATTTGTTAAATTAGCAGACATGGGAGGCGCCTGCTGGCGAGACACCTCTATGATTGACAGGTTCGACCCTCCTAGGCAACAAGTATTGCACCATGTTTTGAAATTGCAATTTATAGTCCAGATGCCCCCAAAGTGAAAGATGTTTTTAATTAAATGATCGCTTGTATGACATATCCCCCCCTTTTTAAGCTTGTATTACATATATATATATATATAGGTGCGTCACTGAGCAGGGGGCCCCTTGGTAACATTTGCTACGGGCCCCGCGCTGTCTTAATCCGGCACTGCGTAACAGGTAAATATTTGCATATTCCACCATGGTAGAACGTAGCGAGACATCGCGGGATGGGATTGGAGTCTCCCCGCACAGCACAAAGATATCCATTGGTTATTTATAAGGAATCAGAATTGGATAATGGGTTTATCTATTAGACGTCCAAGATCCTCCAGAAAACATAAAATGGACCTCTAGAAGAGATTTGGGGTGTGATCTCTCTATCTACTAGACAAAATCTATAATATCCAGAATGTCTGTAATAGATCTATTTCCAAGTAGCATAGATATTAATTGGACGGCCAAAATATTTAAGATCTCTGGGGATGAAAGTGAATTGTGACGTCATGACTACGACTTTTTTTACCCACTGAGAATTCTTCCTCCGTTCTGTGAATTTTAGTGATGCCATCTATTGTCTACTATCATACATTAGTACTTTAAGATACTTTTAAACTGAAACCTATATTCTTCAGCTGGTTTCGAACCATGGATCCAAGGGGTGAAAGGCGAGCGCTCTAACCACCAGGCAGACTCGACTCGGTGTGAGAAGACTAAAGTTTGAAGTGATTGTTGCTTCAATTTCAGAATGAAAAAACTTTTATGTATCTAAATAAATAAAATTAGAATTTGCCGTACACTACTTGGTATAACAAAATTTTGCGTTTTCTATCCGTTTTAAGCATTTGGGACTCCAGTACAACCGTAAAAAAAAAGTTTGTCTGCACGAAGCGAATGAAATAAAATTTGAAAAATTTGGTGACGATAGGTGGTCACTCGACTTAAACTATAGGCGTCGAATTTTTAAAAAATTCCCTAGATTTTGCGATTTTTCTGAAAATCCTTTCAAACTGAGTAAATTTTTGTTTCAGAAGCCATCTAATCATCTACGCAAATAAGATGCCTACAAATGCATCTCTTATAGATGTTATACACGCACATCCAATAGATTTGTAGCTTTGGATGGCAATTAAATATCTATGGGACATCTATTTCATTAGCTACATAAGATGGTCTACTGATGGATTTCTTATGGATGCCATAAATACATTTCCTATAGATATCCTTTTACGGATGACTATTAGATATCTATAAGCCCGCTAAGGATATCTGA
>JAWZYV010020187.1:0-21780 GCA_038373885.1 Cheiracanthium punctorium | reverse complement strand
CCACCCCTGAGATACCCCTCATCTTGTTACAAAAGCCTTTTCCTCTTGCCCTTTCGGCGTTTTATGGCCAGAAGAGGGAGGCCACGTATTATTTATTGTGATAACGGCACAAATTTTAGAGGTGCCTACAACTACCTAAAAGAAATTGATTGGCAGAAAATAAACAAAGCTGCAGAAATTCAACGAATAACCTGGAAGTTCCTCCCTCCCACAGCAGCCTGGTGGGGTGGCTGGTGGGAGAGGCTAGTTCGTGTCATAAAAGAGCTTCTCGGACGATCTCTAGGAAAAGCCGTCCTCACCTATGAGGAATTGGAGACTGTGATTTGTGATTGTGAAGGAATCATTAACTCTCGCCCTTTGACTTATATGTCGGAAGATATGAATGACTTAACTCCTCTAACACCTGCCATGTTTTTGATGGACAAATCTAGCTCTCCAGTTGATGACCTAGATCAAATTGACCAAAACCATCTGCGTAAAAGAGCTAAGTTCAGAATGAAATTGATTGAATCACTACGTTCTCGCTTCAGAAAAGAATACTTGGGTCAGCTTATTCAAAACCAACGACCACAGTATCATCAACATAACATTAAAGTTGGGGACATTGTTTTAGTGGGAGACGACTTCAAGAAGCGTCTTCAGTGGCCCCTAGCGAGAATCACTGAACTGATTCGTGGTAAAGATGGACAGGTAAGAACAGTACGACTGAAGACTCAGTCTAGTGTGATGATCCGACCTGTTCAGCGAATTTTCCCTTTGGAAGTGCATTGTGATGACTTGTTGAAAGTACCTCCAGTTTTGAGTCAGCAATCAGCTGACTCTCAAAGTCTTGATGAATCTTTCAAGGAGTGTCCTACAAAAGTGACACGAAGTGGTCGTGCAGTAAAAAAACCATCACGACTTACCTACTAGTGTATTTTGTAGGCAACAGTAGGTAAGTGTTTTGAGTTGCTTTCCCGCAACTCAAAAGGGGGGAGGATGTTGGGAATTCAGTCTCTCTTCCTCCCCCACCCAGCTTATATTTATGCCTCTCCGGGTGACGTCAGAGGCGAACTTTTTCGCCCCTTCCAGCAGAGACCCAGATAAAAACACTAGAACGCTCTGGATGTCAATGAACGCCGGTCGCAGTCTTGAGAGCGGCCCCCATGTATGCAACTTGTATTATATGTAAATAAATTTTAATTGTTTTTCTATTCGAACCAACTTGCTTTGTGCAACACAGTGTGTGGAAGGAATCTCAATAGTTAATAACAATACCACTTCCGGCTTTGCAAGAGAATCCTAAGGTTCTCTTGCAAAGCCGGTATAAGAGTTAATATGGTAAGTGGTATAAGAGTTAATAACAATACTCTTGCAAAGCCGGAAGTGTATTTTAGTTTTGATAATATATTATTTCTTTAAATAGTTCACAATGATTTCAATTGTATTTATGTTTTGTTTTATTTAAATTTGATTTTGGTAGCATAATTTATTGAATAAGAGTATATAGAATAAAAAATATTATTATTACATGTTTTTGCGATCAGGTAAAAAGGCAAAACAAATAATGACTACGAATAACGAAACTCAAAAGATGGCTAACCACGCAAGTGCCACCAGCAGTGTTAGCTCAAATAATGAAGAGTTCATAGCTTCCTACTGTCCTGAAAGCAATATGAAATTTCGTAATTGGTTGAGTTATTTTGAAGAAATGTGCTCGGAATTTAATAAAACGGAACAGTGGAAAGTCCAAAATGTTAGTAAATATTTAAGTGGCAGTGCCCTCACCGAATTTGTAAATAATGCCCATAACCTAAGTACCTGGCATGATATTGTTGAAGTTTTAAATGAAAGATTCATTTCATGCAGTTCATTTTCATTTGCGGATTTTACGAATTTAAAACTCGAGAATAATTCGGACTTAGTATCCTATTTTCATAGAAAATTAGAGATAGGCCGAAATTTAAGTTTATCCAGCGATTTGATTATGGAGGGATTGACGAACGGTCTCCCTTGTAATATACAAGCATTATTACTTTTAAAACCCCCCAAAACAGCCACGGAATGGTTAGAAATTGCCTCAAAATTAATAAAGATACAAAAGGTACCAGAGAAAACCCAGCCACGCTCAGTTCCCAACTATACTAGACCATATCCTCAAGGTCCTAAGCCCTTTACACCTAGATACCAGAATACGAGGATGAGTTATTATTCAAATCGTTCAGGAAACCCTTATAACTCGCGAGTGCCAGACAATACACTGCCTCGATTTGAGCGTTTCCGTCCACCGCACCAGAACATACATTACCAGCAAGATGTTATTTTACCCAGAACACCATGTAGAAATTGTGAAAGACAGGGTATACTTCATGCCTACCATTGGTCGAATACCTGTCCTTTTAGGTTAAACACAAATACAACATCAACGAGTCAATCTTTACCCTTGAATACGTCGACCAGAGATATGAGTGACCACTGCCAGAGAGATAAGGTAGAAAATCGATTACTTGCCGTACACATGTACATTCGAATGACACGAAACACTCAAACTTTAACAAAAATTTTAGAAAAGATGGCCTTCTTCAAATCACATGTATAATAGACACGGCGTCTACACTCTCTGTAATGCCACAAAATATTGTTGAACAATTTCAATTAACAACAGAGAGAGTTTCTCCTTTGACAGTTAGACAGACTGACTGTTTAATATTTCTAAATAATATTTGTCATGTAAATATTAAAATTGGTAATATTGTAAAAAATGTTGCATTTTTTGTGGTACCGTCATGACTTCCCTATGCTATCCTTGGATTGCCTGATGTTTGGATAAAGAAGATTTGGTTGAAAAGTTTGTGTTGTTTTGAACTTTGATCTTATTTTTTTTTGGTAAACAATCATTAGTTTTAATGTCTTGAATTAAATAACACGAATTTTTTTTAATTCGATGTTGATATCAAATATTTTATATCCTAGGAATGTGTTTTGATTTGATTTTTGAACTAAATAAATAAATATGCGTTTACATTTTCGAGAATCATTTGAATATTTTAATCATTATTCGAGTCTATAAGAAAAATAAAAATATTTTGTGTATTGAAAATTTTATATTGGTACAAATAATCCAGAAATTGAGTTTGAATTATTATTATGTTCTTTTTAAGAAGTTGGTTATTGCATATCTAATTCGTAATTTACATGCATGCACACCATTCTTTCATGCACATTTCTATAATTTAATTTTTTAGTGTTGTTTATATTTACATTTAATAGCTAGCATAGTTTGTATTATTGATTCCTTAGCCAATATTTCAAAATCTTACCTCTAAAAGACAATTGTTTTCTCTTGTAAGGTAGCAGGGAAATAGTGATAAATGATAATGTTACAGGGTTATTTTCAGAAAAGCCCACCATTGTCACAGAAAGTGTTTCTCCGGCTATTTAAAGAGTTAATAACGATTTTCTTTCTCAATAATGTAGATTACGATATTATAATTCACCTGATAAATTCAAATTATATCACGAAGAATGACAATTTTAAAATCTCAGAATCCTATTTATTTAAAAAAAACTTTTTTTTGATGCCTAACATCACTTGACTTCACATTAGGTGATTAAACATTGCGTTTTGTCTATCAATAACAAAATGAGAAAAAAAAAAAAACTGTGTGTGAATTTTTTTTGGATCTGAGAATCAAACTCCCGATTTTGACAAATTCTAATTCTTTTATCTTTCGTAATTTCTCTCCTTCCTCAAGCCTTCAGTTCTATCACCCACCTCTAAACTTAGTTTTGGAAGTCATCCCAAGTAGCTGTAAATTTTGCTACTCACTTTTTTTTTAAACTTCAGCCACCATTGGTGCTGAGAAACAAAAAAGATGTAGAGAACCCCGACAATGACGAAAGACTTTTTGGGATGGCCACTCCTTAAACCCCCCCTTTTTCCTTTTTTGAAAAAACTTCCACAGGTATGACGAATGTCCCCCTTCCTTTTTCGCATCTTGTCCTTCACAAGATGTCATTTTTTAGACTGTCATATCCTGTTGGAAGAATAAGTTGGTCCACTACACGGCCACAGCTCCTCCTCCTTATTTGTCAAGGCACACAGTAGGGAGAAAGCTAACCATTTTTTTTTTACACAAACACTTACACACCCCCTACCTGCTTAAGATTAGAGGTTACAAAGCATCTCGAAATTATGGAGTTAGGGTTACACCATTCAAACAAATAGGTACCTCAAACACACGAGCATGATTACCCAAAAGAAAAGCCCAGAAAAGCGAATTTATTTACAAGAGAAATGCCATACAATTTGCATTAAGCCATGAAAAACGATATAAATAATAATACAAATAAGAGAACTTATATGAAAAGGTAAAATTGAAACCGAAGCCAAATGTTTGAAATAATTTAAAATAAAGTGAGAAGGTAGAAGTGAAGCCAAAGCCAAACATTTGAAGTTACTTAACATAAATTGTATCCAGTATTTTATAATGTAGTCTGAATATTTTTACCTTTTATTGTATTTTATGTGATGTTTTTTGGGCCCATGTGTTTATTAAAATGTATAGTATGTAAGCTGTTATGGTATATACAACCAAACGTGTTCTTTTTATAGCGTTATACAAGAAATAATTTTAGTGATATTTTGTGTGTGATAACTTTGAAAAAACTCTGACATTTTTGGAACTTTAACAACAGCATCTGCACAAATTGACTGTTGTCTTTGAAGTCCATTGTTGTGGAAGAACTTTAAAATCTTTGTGAACATATATTATTATTTTTCAGCTACCTTATTTTTTTTTTGTACTTACAATAATTAGTCCAGGTAATTTCTAATGTATATTTAATTTTGTTTGAAATTTATTACATCGTGACACATGACCTAAAGTTCTTTTTCTCAAAAAAAAAGAAAAAAAATATATTAAGGCTTTTTCCAAATTTTTCTCGCTCTTCTGAGTGAGTCTGCCCTCCAATGCAGGCATTGGTGGTCAGCCTCTTCTCGGACGGGGGGGATATTCTGTAACATTATAAGTCAAAAGCCTATGAAAATCCCATATTTCTGGAACTACGCAGTTTAATCTAGCTGGAACAAAGAAATCTGCGTTTAAAAACTGCAATTAATACACGGTCCCTTGCAATTCCTTTGTAACTTTGTAGACGGTCCCGGCAGCCAGCCACATACGCGTCTTGAATGTCATAACAAACCCTGGGAAAACAGCTGCCCAGTTTTAGCTTTTGGCCAATGGTTGCAACGCGTTTGAGGTCATGTGTCATGACGTCCAGAGCTTTTATAAGGACCTGCAGGGACCGATCTACACATTTGGGGGCCCAGGGCACAGGTACCTGTGGGGGCCCCCTGCACAAAAATATTTCGCAGAATATTACTTAATTTAATTAAGTTAAAACCAATTATTCTTAAGCCATCCATACGTAAACACAAATCAGTAAAATGTCACGACAAATACCACTTTAATGAATTTTCCAGTTTTGAAATGTTTTTATGGGTATTAAATAGTTAAGTATTTAAGTCTCGGATATAACATGATAAAATGTAAGGTTAAATGTTTGAAATATCTAAGTAATACCAGCCCCAGGGTTGGCAAGTTTTTGACGCATGACAGTTTTTGACGGTTTTAACCATGGTTTAAACTGTCACGTCAAAAACCCTATGTCGAAAACATTTGTCAAAAACTGTCAAAAACCTCAAATATTTTACTTGTAGTATTACAAATATTAATTGATGTCTTTAACATTGCATGCATTGTATAAGCTATGAATATGTGTGAAATGTTAATAATAATTTTTAAGAAATATGGTCATCTTCTACATATTTTTTATAAAACATTGTCTAGAAAAAGGAAAAGAAAGTGGAAAATTAAATTTCATTATGTATCCAATATAGTCAAAACAATATTCTTGCTAATATAATATTAAAATTATAAGCTATCAATTTCAATAAAAAGTTAGTTATGCTTTATAGAATGCTTCGTGGAAAAAAATGAACAAAAAAAAAAAAAAACATTCTATACCTGTTCAACAACTCCTTTTTTTTTTTTTTTAAATAATGAATCTTACCTTAAAACATAAAACTTGTACTGTTTAATTTAATGATTTTTAATAAGCTTTCATCTCAATTTTGTGTCAGTAAATAATTTTATAACATCCTCATAATTTATCTTCTGTGTTACATCTCCTTCTATTGATAAAAGGGCTAAAGAAGATAATTTATCATCCGTCATCAAAGTTCGTAACGGAGACTTTAATCTTTTAAGCAAAGAAAAGGATAGTTCACCTGTGCAATTGGAGATGGGCAAAGTTAAAAATAGTCTTAAAGCACTTTGAACATTGGCAAATGTATCTATGATGCTAAGATCATGGATTTTCTGTAACTTATCAGCAACAGACATATCTTTTTGTATGATTGGGAAAATGTGTATAAATTCGTCAGGAAACACTTCCTCTAAATCCAATGAATATTTAGCTTGTAAAACTTTTGCATTTTCGAAAGCTGTATGTTTATCGCTATCAAATAAGCAGCAAAACTTCTTTAATATGCTCTCATAAGCAGACATTCTTGAATTCAGATGAGTAATTAGTGTATCACACACTGCATAGAAACAAGATACCTTAAAATTACTTTTACCATCTAACACAGTTTCTGGACACTGTCCATCGTAGAAAAATTTAGGAATCTTTTTTTGCCTTTTTACGGAATAATCTTTATGTCCAACTAAAGAAAATGCCTTTTCTTCATACATTTCAAAGTTCTCTCGCACAAACTGAATGTATTCTATCAGTAAAGTGAAATATTCAGGCACTTTAGATAAATCTAGAGTTGGATTCTGGAGATTTTTGCTAATGGAATCAATCCTATTAAGGATCGAATTCCACATGCAAGCACATAATGCAGTCTCTAGTGTTTGCATTTTTTTGTGTAATGAATTTGCTTTATTTCTTGCTGATGGCGTCTGATTAGAGTCTGAGGAAATTTCTGAAAGAACATCAGATATTTCCTTATAACTTTCTTGGAATGCTTTAGTTGCAGCAGCATTTGCACACCACCTTGTAATACATCTCGACTTTAATGTTAAATAATTTCCCTTTTCACTCATTTTATTACATAACAATCTCCACCGGTGTGTAGAAACAGAGAAGAAATTGTACAATTCTTGCAAAAAAGTAAAAAAATCTAACACTTTTCCATTACACTCCACAGCTTTGACAACAACTAAATTTAATGAATGTGCAGCACAAGGAACAAAGTCTACTAAAGGATTTATTAATTTAAGTCGAGCTTGTAAACCAGTGTATCTTCCTGCCATATTACTGGCATTATCGTAGCTCTGTCCACGACAATCACTAATGTCAAGTCCTACATCTTTAATATAATTCACAACTGTTTCTTCTAGATGTTGAGATGAATGGTTTTCAATAGATACAAATTTCAAAAAGCGCTCAACTGGTACATTGTCAGATGAGACATACCTGATGACAAAAGTCAACTGATCTGTATGGGATAAATCGGGCGTTGAGTCTACAATGATAGAAAAAAATTTTGCACATTTAATTTCAGAAATAATGAAATTTGATACCTTTTTAGCCATTAGATCGATGAACTCATTTAAAGTGGATGAAGATAAATATGAGGTGTGCCCTTTCCCGCAGTTTCCATACTTCTGCAAGTGGTTTGCAAGGAATGGATCAAATTCGCTCATAAGTTCTAAGCATCCAAGAAAATTCCCATTACTTAGCGATCCAATTGTCTCATTCCGTCCAAAAAATGACAGTCCACGGGAAGTTAAAAATTTTGTTACTGCTACGACACGGCGAAGAACTTCATACCAATATTTGCTTTCGCAATTGGTGGTATTTACAATTTTGCAATCTATTCGATTCGAGCTTTCCTTTCTTTGTACCATTTTACAGACTGCTTCTCTGTGACTAAATGAGTTTTCATGCTCATGTAGCCTTTCACTCACATGTTTCCAATCAAAAAATCCTGTTGTTGAAAGAATTGATGAAGTATTGGAAAACAGCTTGCATGTCCAACAGAAAAGTGAAAACGTCGTTGGAGACAAAGTCAGCCACTCTCTTTTCACTTTTTCTTGGTTGCATTTATAACGATAAAAATGCGCTTCAGTCAGGGATCTTTTTTTATCACCAATAGATCGCTCTGTGAATTCAATAAGATGCGTATTTTGCCTTATAGGATATTTGATGAAATATTCACGCATTTCGTCAGTGACATGCTCCCACAATGCTGGATCTTCAGCAATTACAAATTCTTTTTCTTTATTTTCAGAAGGTGTTGCGCTATTGGATGAATTTTCATCTTTTGCAGGTATGGACTCTTCATTAGTGCAAGCAAGATCATGGACATCTGCTAATTCTTTTTCTTTATTTTCTGCATATTTTGCAGGTATGGACTCTTCATTAGTGCAAGCAAGATCATGAACATGTGCTAATTCTTCTTCTTTATCTTCATCACATTCTTTATCTTCAGCCGTTTCAGGATTTTTTTTTACTGTATATTTCAGCATCATTCCTTTCATGCGCTCAATCTCTTCCCTTTTTCTCTCTTTTAATCGTCTTTTCAGAGAACCAGATGGGTACGATCTCTTCATGATTACAGTCAAATCAAATTAATTAAAATAAAAATAATAACTTAACAACTATTTTTCAAAAACCTTACTTAAATAACTTTAAAGAAATTCAAAATTAATCACATACGGCTCATAAATTTAACGATTTTCCATATTGTTTACAGGAGCTTGAAGATAAATCACATGCACATACGTTCTTTCAATGTCTTCATTTCATTTCACTATTCTTATAGAGCAGAGTTTAGTAGCAGCACCGTACACGCGCCTCTCAGACTAGCAACATCTGAATCTGCGATCGTAAGTCGAAAGATTCCCCACGCCCACAGTTGCCGGTCGCCCATGAACTGGTGCACAAACAGGCTGTGTCTTTTGGTGGACAAGAGGAATGAGTGACTCAGTCGTCACACTCCTTAGAAACAATAAGAGAAGGAGCATGATAAGGCGTCCTATCGATTTTGTATAAAAAATGGATAATTTTTTAACATTACAAGTTACATCAAATTAAAAATTTTGAATATTTGTGATGAAATGAAGTAAGTAATCAGAAATTTTACTCTTGAGAGATAATTTTAGTAGTTATTATGATTACATAAAAGGAAGATTTGGGGGCCCCTAAAAATCGGGGGCCCTGGGCATGTGCCCCGAATGCCCCGCCGTAAATCAGTCCCTGAGGACCTGCGACGGATCAGGAGCAGATTTCCCCGTGACGCAACTGCTAAGATAAGATGTACCCAGTCGTCAAATAAAATCATGTAATCGTAGTTTGACTCCGTCTCATTCTCTTCCATAGACGGCCGCTATGGCCCAAGGATTTCTGCCGAACGCTCCCGGCCAGCGACGATCGGCCGACGCAACCCATCCGGCCCGGATTCCGCAATGGCGACTCTAAGCCAGAGTCCCGAGTCAGCCAGGAGACCTCAACAGCCATGCCTCTCCCTCGCCTTACCACCGGTTCCATGACACAACTGTCTGGTAGCGCCCTAATGCTACATAGAGCTCTGCCCGTCAACGCCTCGCCTAGTACTCCAGGCCGAGAAGGCACCTCAACAGTCTCGACTTATTAGGACCACGACTACACGGAACTCCCGTAACACCTAATTTTACAAAGAAGTCGGCAGCGATAAAAAGTCTGCGCGCCTCAACGCCCTCGTTTCCTGCTCAAACACCGATGTTGATCATGATCAACCAGCTCCTACGACGTTCCTTTACATATATTTCAGATATATATATATATATATGTATATACATATGTACAGGGTGTTGTTAGGAAAAGTAATTGTAAACCTTACCTTAAAGATCCCATGACATGTGCCTGTGTTTTCTTTATTATATCTGAATGCTGTATAACTTAACTTTAATTATTTGCCTTAAAATCTAAAGGCACAGATAGCTCTTATTTTTTTATTAATTTAAGTTCTTACTTAACTCTATTCTAATATCAACGCTTCAAACAAGCACCTAATTGCTGCAAAACGTTTTGCATAATGTGTTTCTGTTTTTGGCCGTTAGAGGCGCTGTACTCCCGGCGACTTGCCGCGGAGCTTTTTTCTCCTTTTTCTTTCCACGTCACAGGTCCGCAGTCCTTGGTGACGTCGTTGCCTGGCCAACAGTATAAAAGTTCGTCGTTCGCCGCGATAGAGAGAGAGGAGGCGAAAAGGGTGATGCGACAGATGCGTGTAGAAGGACGCTCGAAGCCAGCCATGTGAGATGCTCTGAGCTGAGTCAAACGATTAACCTGGCGAGCCTTCCCGCCGCAGCTTCCAATAAAGCCTTTTTGATTATGCCACTACAAGCTTATCTCAAGGTGATGCTGTTCGATTTGTTGTCCAGAATGTCCGATGCCACATAGATGCTGTACCACATCAAATGCCTGTTTTTTGTTTCCATTTGTTCATCCCCATCTGTATACAAGCCTTCATGCTTCATTACTAAAATAAAAGAACTATCAAGGTAAACGCTTTTGTCACCTTTTACCTGGCAAGCCCTCAATTCATTTTTTTTCTTACTAGCTTTCACTGCTCAAAAATTTTGAAGTATAAAACTCTGCTAAACACAGACAGGTGATCGGGAAAATATCTGGCAATACTTGAGTTGGTACTTACATATTATCCCAGCGGTCCACCAAGACGAGTGATTTTTTGCCAAGATAAATGCCGGGCACATTAAATTATTAATGGTTTTGAATACGATTCGCAACAATTTCCCAACACATTTGACGAAAAAATAGTTTGGCGAGAATGACTGCTGGGATAAAACGTAAGTACCCTTGAATTTTTGTTAATACAGTAGGGGACCCGAAATCCGGAAGACCCAAAATCCGGAACTTTTTTTTCTGCATTTTTTTTTTCCCCTTATCGTTTTTTTTTTTTTTTTTTTTTCCTTTCCTATAAGCATAAATAAACGGATATTATTTTCCTTTTTATTCCTCATTTTCTTTGAAAGACCGTTTTCAATTGAATATACGTAAAAATAAGAAAACCTGTTAAATTGGGAAGAATTTCGTCGATCGCCGCGAAGCGCAGGGAAAGGAGGGCGCGGGCGCGTACCAGGAGAATGATCGATCACATCTACTCACGCCTTTCTTCGCTTTGATCGGCGAGTTGCTGTTGAAAGCATTTCCAGAGAAACAGCAGTCTGCCTTTATTGGATAGATCCGCAATCCTGCTGGACAAATATCCCCAAAAATATTATTACAGGTGGGCGGGATTTGAAGTAAAGGGATGTCCAGTCCGTAGTCATCTGTAAATAAAGGGAAATTTTTGTTCTTGGAGGGAAACTTTTCTAGAAATATGGTAATGCTGAGTGTGAATAAGAATTGCCGAACTGAACTGAACTGGACAGACTAGACATACGATTACTGTAGTACTAGCTTCCAGTCCTGTTGACGATAGTTTACAGAATGGCGCCAAAGTGGAAGCACGTGTTTTTAAGCATTTCTGATAAAGTGAATTTATTACGCAAACTAGATAGCGGTACTAGTGTTAAATCTTTATGCCAGGAATACGGAATTGGAACGTCCACAGTCTACGACATAAAAAATCATAAAGATAAATTATTAAAGATGTTTGCGGGAAGTGACCGTCCGGAATTCATGGCAAAGCGGAAGACTCTGCATACGTCTAAGTGTCCTGACATAGATAAAGTGTTAATCGAATGGATAAGACAACGAAGAAGCGAGAAATTTCCCCTGGATCATGCTACGATTATTACCCAGGCTAAAATGCTCCACGAACAATTGCATATCACTGTACCATGTGACTACAGTACTGAATGGTACAATAAATTTAAAATTCGTCATGGACTGAAGTTGGTGAAAGTACGCGGGGAACAAAATTCGGCAGATTTGGAAGCGGCAGAAAATTTCGCAGAAGAATTCACCGAAATGGTTTCATCTGAAAATCTGAGCCCTAAACAAATTTTTAATGCGGACGAGACTGCGCTGTTTTGGCGTTATATTCCCCGTAAAACGTATGTGTTCGCAGGAGAAAGTTCAATATCTGGATTTAAGGACTCGAAGGAATGCATAACTGTGCTTGCTTGCGCGAATGCTGCAGGTACCCATAAAAGCAAGTTGCTTGTTATTGGAAAAAGCAAAGACCACGTGCACTGAAAAATGTTAAAGTGTATCCCGTTCACTATCAACACAATAGAAGAGCGTGGATGACAGCCGACATTTTCAAAAATTGGTTCGAAAATGTTTTTGTGAAAGAAGCTCGGTCCCACTGCAAAAAAGTGGGACTTCCAGATGACTGCAAGATTGTATTGCTGTTAGACAATTGTACAGCACGTACAGCATCTGGTATAAAAAGCAAAGATAATGTCTTTGTATATTATCTCCCGCCCAACTGCACGTCAGTTATTCAACCTCTAGATCAAGGCGTGTTGAGAGCTCTAAAATGTGCTTACAAAACCGAATTTTTAAAGCAGATGTTGAATGCCTGCAACAATGGCTTGAATATCTTGGAGTTTCAAGCTGCATTTACAATCAAAGATGCGATCTGGAAAATAGCTGATGCATGGAAGTCCCTCAAAAGTGAGGTTATTGTGCACTCATGGCACAAAATATGGCCCCAGAGCATCTTTTTTGATGAAGACAAGGATGCTGATTTCGGGGAATTTAGTGTTTCTTCAGAAAATCTTTTAATTTCTGATTTAGTAAGGTACGCAAAGGACAGCGTATCTAAAGAAGTGATCGACGAAGAATGCATTCAAGAATTATTACAGGCTGAGGAAAATGCTCCGGCTGTCCACCAGCTTACGGATGAAGAAATTGTAGATTTAGTGCTGGAAAAACCAGAAAATAATGCTCATGAGAGCGAAAATAGTTCCGATGATTCTGAAGAGGACAACACACCTAACGTCTCTATAGATGCATGCATGAAAATGACCAGAGACTTGATTAATGTCTTAGAAAAAAAGAATTTTATTGCTGGAGAGCATATTGTAAGTTTGTATAAAATTGAAGAAGTGTTACAAAAAGAAAAACGAGATAAAATGAAGCAATTAAAAATAACAGATTTATTTAAATAAATAAAATATAAAGGTATGCTCATTGATTTTTATTTATTTGTATGTTTACTAAATTAGAATTGCATTACCGTTAGATCTTGTACGGTAATTTTCGATTTCTCGTAACGTAAATATATTCTATGCTATTATAGAATGACTTGCTTTAATGGGGAGAAAATATGTGTCCTTTATGCACGCACACACACACGCGCGCAGCTTCAAGTGTTGATGATTCATCTAGTCTGTTAAATGTAAACAAAGATGAACGGGATTTGGTCTGCTTAATGACTGTTCCCCCCCCCTTCTCAAAGTACTGCGGATGTGTGAAAAAAGGTTGGGTTACGTAATAAATTGTTAGGCAGAAATCTTTCCTCCGAGTACGCAGATCAACGGGCTGAGGAAAGGCGACAGTTGATCCGAAAATTGCGCAACTGCTCTATCCGTCCTTCCGTATCCCGCTGAATTGCGGTGTAGGATGAGTTATTTCAATCGGAAACTATGTATGAAAAAATGTTAAGTAAAATTTTAAGATTATATAAGCTGCATATTTTCAGCCAATTTAGTTGCAGCAATCGTCAAATCCGTCTGAAAAAAATTCTTGCTCGGCTCGGTAACATAGCTTTCGAATTTTTTAATGGATTTTACTTCATCTTTAACATACTGTATTATTCATTCATTCATTTTTTTTTTTTTTTTAATCAGAGATATATAATCATGTGCATATTTTTAAAGTTTTTATTTAATAGAGTTTCAGTTAATATTAACGTCATAATAGACGCTAAAACGCGGAAGGACCTATGCTACAGCTTACCTCGGAAGACTTCCGGAAATCGGTAAAGTTCGCAGCCGGTATCCCAAAATCCGGAAAATTCCGAAATCCGGAATGGGTCCGGTCCCGAGCATTCCGGATTTCGGGTCCCCGACTGTATATATTTTTGAGCATACATACATATATATGTACAGGGTGTCCAGCCTTAATGTGACCCAATAGCTAATTCCCGAACTGTTCGGTTTAGATATGCACTTCCTATTTGAAAAATGTTTTGAAAAATGTAAAGAATGTTTTTTCATGCATTTCGAACCAAAAATCCCATTTAGAAAAAAATTACAAAAATTAAATTTTTATACGGTCCCCAGATCCTATCACTTATTTTCAGGAAAAGATGCAGTACACAAAAACAAAATAAACACAAAAAGTTTCATTTTATTACGATAAAAACTGACCAAGTTATGGAACTTTGAAAATCGTACATTTCATCCATTTTCAAGAAGTTAGTAAGGGACCGTCTTGAAAATGGCCGAGAAAAGGGATGAAATGTATGATTTTCAAAGTTCCATAACTCGGTCAGTTTTTATCGTAATAAAATGAAACTTTTTGTGCTTACTTTGATTTTGTGTACTGCATCTTTTCCTAAATATAAGTGATAGGACCTGGGGACCGTATAAAAATTTAATTTTTGTAATTTTTTTCTAAATGGGTTTTTTAGTTCGAAAAGCACGTAAAAACATTTTTTACCTTTTTAAAAGCATTTTTCAAATTGAAAGTGCATATCTAAACCGAACGCTTCGGGAATTAGCTATTGGGTCACATTAAGGCTGGACACCTGTATATATATATATATATATATATATATATACATATATATATATATACATATGCATGCATGTGTATAGTAGGAATACATGAATATTTGATCTTTTCCGTGAATCTATTTTGTTTGAGTATTCAGCAAATAACCAAATATCATGGTCCCTTTGTGCTCATTAAAAGTAGGTTTGAGTGTATTTTCAATGATAATTATAAAATATGATTTTTTCAATGAAAGAATCATTTAAGGGATGTGAAGAATGAGAAAAGATGCGAAAATAGGTATTCAATGACACTTTGTGGCGTATGAGAGTGAGAGATGGTTCATGACAGGTGACGTAAAGGCTATGTACAGGTGATGTCCTAAAAGCTCCAGAGCATATGCGTAGTGCAGTATGATGCACGGTGTCAAGTTTTTTTAGCATTGATTTAGAAGCCGATCCATAAACGCAGCTTGCATAGTCAAGTTTGGAACGGATGACAGCTCTGTAGATCCGCATCAGAGCATTACGCTCTGCCCCCCAAGAGGTATTGGTTAAGAACTTTAAAATGTTGAGTTTTTTTTCGCATTTTCTACGAGTGTCAGAAATATGATTAGCAAATGTAAGTTTTTTGTCAAAAGTTAGACCTAAAAATTTAACAGAGTCCTTCACAATGATTTTAGTGTGATTGAGGTAGAGTTCTGGATCCGGGTGGATCCCACGCTTCTGGCAGAAGGGAGTGCAAATAGTTTTTTCTGCAGAAATATTATACCCATTAGTATTGCACCATTTTTGGATGCGATTAATAGTGGTCTGAAGCTGCCGTTCTATGTAACGCATGTCTTGCCCCTTACAGGAGATCTGTAGATCATCAACATATAGGCTACCGTATACTGTTGGAGGGAGCTGGTTAGGGATATTGTTGATTTTTATAGAAAAGAGGGTGACGCTAAGGACAGAGCCTTGTGGTACACCCTCTTCTTGTATAAAGTTATCTGAAAGGGTGTCTTTGATGCGTACTTTGAAGTTCCGGAGTAAAAAAAATTCTTGATAAATATAGGTAGGTTTCCACGGAAGCCCACATTGAAGAGATCGCGCAGTATGCCATATCTCCAGGTGTGGTCATAAGCTTTTTCGATATCAAAGAAAATTGATACGAGGTGGTTCTTTCTTAAAAATGCGTTATGGTTTTGAGTTTCTAGATGTAAGATGTTATCAATTGTGCTTCTGCCTTTGCGGAATCCACTCTGGAAAGGGTGTATATTACCCTCAGTTTCCAAGACATATACCAGACAAGTATTAATCATACGCTCCAGTAGTTTGCACAGGCAACTAGTTAGAGCTATGGGGCGATAGTTATTGGGATTTGTGGTATCTTTTCCAGGTTTGGGGAAGGGTATGACTATGGCATTTCTCCACTCTAAAGGGAAGGAATGCTCATTCCATATTCTATTGTATAGCTGCAAGAGATTAGCTAACGAGTCATTTGAGAGATGTTTAAGCATGTCGTTTGTGACACCGTCAGGGCCAGGGGATGTGTTTGATGACTGTCTTAAACTTTTTAATAGTTCATTCATAGTTTAAGTACTATTGTAGGAGAAGTTCGAGGAGGTTTCGAGGAGAAGTTCGAGGAAGTTTAGTTTATGGCGTTCGAACTGTTTCTTGTATGGAAGAAAGGTGCTAGAATAGGTGGTACTGCAGGATGTGAACGCAAGATATTGACAAATGGTATGTGCAATTCTTTTTGTATCTGAAATAATTTGGTTATTGATGGATAGGCAGGATATGGAGTGATTACTATAGATACCCATGATTTTTTTAGTTTTGTCCCATAGCTCCTTACTGGAGGTAGAGGGAGAGATACTGGAGACGTACTGAATCCAGGATTCTCTCTGGGTACGTCTCCTTATCTTGCATGCATTTGCACGAACTGTTTTAAACCTGATAAGATTTTCAGTGGTGGGGTACCGCCGAAAATTACCCCATGCTTTTTTCTGCTGTTTTTTAGCTAGGGTGCAAGCCTCATTCCACCACGGTTTTTTAATTCTATGGTTGCTTTTAACAGATTTTGGAATGCTCGCGTCAGCTCCATTTATGATGATAGAGGTGGCATTCTTAACCACTTCGTCTATGTTGCCTTCAATAATATTTGGCGATATGGTAGATAGCAAAGTAAAGGTCTGCCAGTCTGCTTTATCATGAATATATCTGGGTATGTTAGTGGTTTGGTTGAGATTCTGATATAAGAGTGAGAGAATGATCGGGAAGTGATCGCTGTTATGCAAGTCACCAGAAACAGAGAAATTATATAAAGGGAGGAGTGAAGGGGAACAGATGGCAAGGTCTAGTGCATGAAACGATTTAGTTGGGTGATAGAAGTAAGTATTGTCGCCGTTATTCATAATACATAGAGAGAAATCAGTTGTTATTTGTTCTACTTGTTCACCTCTAGTGTTGGTATCTTTGCTGCCCCATAATGGACAATGGCCATTCATGTCACCAAGGAGTATAACTGGTGTTAGAAGTTGATGAATAAGGTTATTGAGAGATGTTTGGCTGATGGTTTCATTAGGAGGGAGATAAATGCAGCAGATGGTTGTTAGCTGTTTTAATTTGACACGAGCGGCTACTGCTTGGAGTTTTGTATTCAGATTGACTATTATGTAAGGATAGTTATTGTTGACTAACAGGGCTACTCCACCAGAGGCCCTGTCCCTGAGTTCATGGTCTTTGCGAAGGATTGTATATTTGTGAATTGTAGGATCTTTATCGGCTTTGAGGTAAGTTTCTTGAAGGGCAAAGCAGGCGGGATTGTGGTCATAGAAAAGTGTTTTAAGGTCATCAATTTTATTCTGAAAACCGTGGCAGTTCCATGAGAGCAACAATGCCATAATTAAGTGATGTTATTGGCATTGTGCGTCTTCTTAGTTGTGATCCCTGCAGAGTTATCTGGAGGTTTAATTTCTTCTTGCTCCATGGATTCTTCATCACTAATGTCGGATTCTGATGGGTCTAGGTTTAAAATGGAGTCATCAATGTGTGGTTGTGGAGGTACTTTTTTCATGCTAGATTTATTGTATTTTAGTTTATAGGAAGCTGTTTTACTGAGCAGTGGCCTAACTTGGGTGGAACTATTGCTTGGTGTCTTTTTCTTTGGAGGATTTTTCTGGGATATAGAGCAGGATTTATTTTGTTTGGGTGCTGTTTGTTTACTGATGGAGGTATTGGTAAGGGAAGTATTTGTTGGTGGATCAGTCTGAGTAGCTATTGATTTGGTAGATTTTACTGCAGCAGCATAGGATAGGCCAGATTTTGGTGTGTAAGCTTCTATTATTTTACGAGCTTCAGGGTACGAAAGTCTTTGTGTGGCACGTATTGACTGGATTTCTTTTTCGAGGACCCACTTTGGGCATGATTTTGAATATGAGGGGTGGTCCTGTTTACAATTAACACATTTTGCTGGTGCACTGCAGGTGTCGCTGTCGTGGCCAGATGTACCGCAACGGGCACATGCAGGTTGGCCACGGCAGGATGTTTTAGTATGGCCGAACTTTTGACACTGGAAGCAACGGATTGGATTTGATACGTATGGTCTAACAGGGCATAATAAATAGCCGGCTTTATATGGGATGGAATTGTAGGAGACTGGAAAGTTAAGACTATGTGTTTGGTATTAATACGTTGGCTATTGCGATGAATAGAGATTCGACGGACAGCGCATACGCTTTCGTCTTTCAGATTTTCTAGTATTTCAGCTTCAGAGCAGTGTAAAAGTTCGGGCTCTGATATGACTCCTCTGGATGTATTTAAGGATGTATGGGGTGACACTGTGACAGATTTTAGTCCAAAGTTCTTTATTTTCTTTATTTTTGAGGCTTGTCTTTTGTTTGATACTTCTACCAGGAGGTCTCCAGATCTTAATTTTTTTACTTTTTTAACTTCACCTACATTGGATGCGATACATTTGTGGATAAGGAATGGTGATATTTCATGGAACTTACCTTCAACAATGTGAATGATGAAGAATCGAGCATTTGTATTAATAAATTGAGAATCCATGTTTTCTTTGTTTATTGATTGCAGAATATTTGTGTCAGATGGTGGATTGGGAGAAGAAAATTTCGAAGCCATGTTGGAAAAAAGGTGTTCGGACCCGGCCACACCACCCACCACGGAGCCCAACAAGGGGATGCTTATACTTGCACCAGTGCTAGCCGGGTCTATACGCGCACAGTACATCCCTGTAAGCAGCGTCCACCCTTAACGACGTGCCCAGCGGAAGACCGATTGCTTGATCCCTAGCAGTTGAACAAGTCAGTACCACCAGCCGATTGATACACAGGGGAAAGCTGTGTACCTCCCGTTTACCCGAAGTCGAGGCCAAAGTAATGTGTTGAGGTTGATCCCGTCCCAATGGAAATGCCATTCAGATGATTTCCCCTACGGGAACACCCCTCAATTACCAGGTTCCCCATTTCCGGGGACACGGGTCTCCACGTACGGCAAACACGTGGGTAGTTTTCCGCCAATAGAAGCTGACGGTACAGAGTGACCGCAGCTTCTGAAGGGGGGCCCTCACCTCCAAAGAGGAAACTACACTGAGGGGGAAAAGGAAGGAGACAGGTAAGAGGAGAGGAGGGTAGAACAAAGAAGAGCGAAAGATCGCTGGGGCCCCGGGATTGCGACACCTGTAAAGACCTTAAGTAGGTCTTCCCCCTGAGGGGTTTTGAAAATTGTAGGTAACTACAATTACTTTTGAAATGTAGTCACTGCTTCACAACTTTTTTCTGTAAGAGACAATTTTTTCTAAAGAATTCAATTTGTATTCACATTTTAGTGTATTGATAGAGAAAAGTATTTCTCTAATGAACATCTATTGCTAAAATTTATTTTTTGATGACTACAGAATCATATATAATTTAAACTACATATTTATGTTCAACCTATAATTTGTATAGTCAGCATATTTCAAATGCTATGAAAGGATTGTTAAAAGTAGTTTTCACAACTTGCTACAAACTAATGAACTTTTGTATCTGCTACTATTTTAAAAAGTAGCACTCTACACTACAAACTCAAAAAATAGTTATGACTACTGTAGTTTCATTACTTGTAACATGTTACTTCCAACCCCTGCTCATTCTGCATACTGTCACTACAAAAGCTAAAAACTATTTTTTTTTACTTTTTTAACAGATGTCTCATTTTTTACTCCAATTCGTGGGATTACCGCTGATCAAATTCAGGTTTGTACCATTATATCGTTATCTTGATTTAAGAAATAACAAAATTTTTATATTTCTGTATAGTTGAACTATACTAAACAGACTTTGTAGGAAGCAAATGGAAGTTCTGCAGCAGATGAAATTGTAGAAGAGAACGTGAATGAAAATAACATAAACAGTAATTGTTTCCATTTTGTACTTGCTTTATCTACAATGACCTCATACTTGAAGGATCACACATAAGTGAAAGGCTTTCTACTCTGAATATCTACCAAAACAATCATAAAATAATAAATTTATGTTAAAACAGTTTTCCAAAAGCATATTTGGAAGAATTTCTGTCAGTGATGAGTCTATTTAAGTATTCCACCCAAAAGAATTTCAATACATTTCTATGACAGAATTTCTATGGACACCTTCAATATATTACATCTGTAGTCACTCATTGATTGGACCATGCCCAAAAACTTCAAAATTTGTTGGCGACCTTGGGAATTTTGGCAACAGTCAGTTATTTGGTCCATGTCTGAAATATCACCATTTGTCATCATTCTTGGCAAAATATTGCCAAATTTAGCAATAGTCATTGTTTGGTCAATGAGCAAAATCTCGCTCTTTCTTGTCGACCTTGGCGAGTTTTGGCAAAATATTGCCTCATTTGGTCCATGCCCAAAATAACGCCATCTGTTTAGCCCCCTCCCCAACAACAACAACAAAAAATGAAATTAATTGTATATTCTAGTCTTTATGTTTTCCTTTAACTAAGGGATTATCATTGGTAATTCTAAAATAAACAAAATGAGCAGTTCATTTAATTTCTGTAATATTTATTTTCTACAGACGTTATTCATAGTTTTATTTCTAATTTTGTTGTAAGATTGAGTATTATTTCATACAATGCATAGTTTTCTACTATTACAATGCATATATAATTCTTATTTAAAGTAGAGCTCAAATGATATAAAAATAGCATTAATTTTTAATTAAAATTTGTTGGATATTTTATTTTCAGAAAAAAAAAAAAGACATTGTGAATCCTATTTTTGCTACTTTGGGTGGCAAAAATGGGAAAAACCAATTTCTTCCAGGACGGTTTTTTCAACCGATGGCAAAAACTTGCCAACTCTACTTTTTGTGTGTGCACAGATTAACTTCCAGCATAATATTTCAAATTTCAACAGTACAAGCTAAATGGTAACTGAACAAAATATTAACTGTTAGTTCTATTGATTAGCATGGCAGCTCAGGATGGACCATGACCTTCCTCAATTTTGATCTCCTCTTTTGAATTATTATCTAGTTGGTAACTTTTAACATTCTGAAATCTCTTCACAGTCAGTCCATCTTAACCTAGGATTACCCTGGTCGCTGAGATATACATACAATTAGGGCCTCTCTTAAAATGTGTGATAAATCTTTCACACAGTGTACTTCTTTTTTCCATCTACTGTTATAACTTACATTTTAAAATACGACTTCTTGTTCTTATTTGTATATTTTTACTTGCAGGGGGAAAAACCGTAACCCCTAAATCATGGAATTTGGCTGCTCAGAAAAGTAAGTTAAAGAATTGTGTTACTGTGAAGATTATAAATCTAGTTTTGTTATGTATTCTTTTATTTTTACTTCAAGAGTATGAATCATTTAATAAACTTGCCAAATATGGCAACCTAGATATGCTTAACCGTCGCTTTTTCCACTGTGGGGTTACAGTTACAAAATGGTTAAGAGCAAAAATTAGCCTTTTGTGACACATTTTTAATCGATATCGCCTAAAATAATTCGAAAAAATTGCTTCGAGATATGTCGGGACCTGTGCTGGAGAATTTCCATACAAAATTTGGTATGTCTATCATCACCCGTCTGCGAGCTATGCGAGACACAGAGAAACTAAC
>JAWZYV010020186.1:0-21110 GCA_038373885.1 Cheiracanthium punctorium | reverse complement strand
AGGGAACTTATGACTTTTTTTTTTTAATTTGCAAAAACCCAATTTTAAAAAAGAACCCTATAAGGAAAGCAGAAATTTTTTCATACTGCTATTATCAGTTCGGCTAACACCCCCGATAGCTAGTTGGCAGAGCGGTGACTGTAGGGTTTGCTTCGTTAATCCATAGGTCGTTGGTTCGATTCCGGGCTGGGACGGATTTTAAATTTTTATTCTAGACTGACAAATTAAATTTGAGTTGATCAACTTAAAAAAATTTGTGATGAGTCCCGCAATGAAAACCAAATTTCAAAAACATTATGATATTTTTTGCATTTGTCTGAAACTAACCACCAATTTTTAAAAAGACCCGTATAGAGGGAAAGCAGAAATCTTTCATGAACCTGTCTGATTATAAGGTGCGGCTAACCAACCGTCGATAGCTCAGTTGGCAGAGCGGTGGACTGTAGTGCTCTTGGCTTCAGTAATCCATAGGTCGCTGGTTCGATTCCGGCTCGACGGATTTAAATTTTAGTTCTCCAGACTGACGAATAATATTTAAGTTGATCAAACGTTAAAAACATTTTGTTGATGAGTCCCGCAATGCAAAAAAGCAATTGAAGAGAACATTATGACTAGTTTTTTCGCATTAGTCTGCCACTAGCCCTATATTTTGAAAAAGACCCGTATAGAGAGAAAGCAGAAATCTTTCACGAGCCTGTCTGATTATATGTTTCGGCAAACCAGCCGTCGACAGCTCAGTTGGCAGAGCGGTGGACTGTAGAGGTTGTGGCTTCAGTAATCCATAGGTCGCTGGTTCGATTCCGGCTCGACGTATTTATCTTTAATCTCTCCAGACTGACGACTAATATTTGAGCTGATCGAACATAAAAAAATTTTGTCGATGATTCCCGCAATGTAAAACCAATACACCAGATCTTTATGAGTTACTTTTTTGCATTTGTCTGAAACTAACCACCAATTTTTAAAAAAAAACCGTATAGAGGGAAAGCAGAAATCTTTCATGAATTTGTGTGATTATAAGGTTCGGCTAATCAATTGTCGATAGCTCAGTTGGCAGAGCGGTGGACTGTAGTTGTTGTGGCTTCAGTAATCCATAGGTCGCTTGTTCGATTCCGGCTCGACGGATTTAAGTTTTATCTCTCAGGACTGACGACTAATATTTAAGTAGATCAAACGTTAACAAAATTTTGCGATGAGTCCCACAAATGAAAAAAGCAATTGAAGAGAACATTATGACTAGTTTTTTCTTATGAGTCTATACGTAATCGCCAATTTTTAAAAAAGAACCGAATAGACGGAAAGCAGAAATCTTTCATGAGCCTGTCTGATTATCAGGTTCGGCTAATCGACCGTCGATAGCTCAGTTAGCAGAGCGGTGGACTGTAGTGGTTATGATTTCAGTAATACATAGGTCGCTGGTTCGATTCCGGCTCGACGGATTTGAATTTTAGTTCTCCAGACTGACGACTAATATTTGAGCTGATCGAACATAATCAAAATTTTGTCGATGAGTTCCGCAATGTAAAACCAATACACCAGATCCTTATGAGTTACTTTTTTGCATTTGTCCGAAACTAACCACCAATATCTAAAAAAGACCCGTATTGAGGGAAAGCAGAAATCGTTAATGAACCTGTCTGATTATAAGGTTCGGCTAACCAAACGTCGATAGCTCAGTTGGCAGAGCGGTGGGCTGTAGAGGTTGTGGATTCAGTAATCTATAGGTCGCTGGTTCGATTCCGGCTCGACGGATTTAAATTTTAGTTCTAGAGACCGAATAATATTTAAGTTGATCAAACGTTAAAAACATGTGTTGATGAGCGAAAAAGATTGAAGGGAACATTATGACTAGTTTTTTCGCATTAGTCTGCTACTAGCCCTATATTTTGAAAATACCCTTATAGAGGGAAAGCAAAAATCTTTCATGAACATGTCTGATTATAAGGTTCGGCTAACCAACCGTCGATAGCTCAGTTGGCAGAGCGGTGGACGGTAGTGGTTGTGGCTTCAGTAATCCATAGGTCGGTGGTTCGATACCGGCTCGACGGATTTAAATTTTAGTTCTCCAGACTGACGAATAATATTTAAGTTGATCAAACGTTAAAAACATTTTGTTGATGAGTCCCGCAATGCAAAAAAGCAATTGAAGAGAACATTATGACTAGTTTTTTCGCATTAATCTGCTACTAGCCCTATATTTTGAAAAAGACCCGTATAGAGGGAAAGCAGAAATCTTTCATGAGCCTGTCTGATTATAAGATTCGGCTAACCAGCTGTCGATAGCTCAGTTGGCAGAGCGGTGGACTTTAGAGGTTGTGGCTTCAGTAATATATAGGTCGCTGGTTCGATTCCGGCTCGACGGATTTATATTTTATCTCTCCAGACTGACGGCTAATATTTAAGTAGATCAAACGTTAACAAAATTTTGCGATGATTCCCACAAAGCAAAAAAGCAATTGAAGAGAACATTATGACTAGTTTTTTCTTATGAGTCTGCAATTAATCGCCAATTTTTAAAAAAGAACCTAATAGACGGAAAGCAGAAATCTTTCATGAGCCTGTCTGATTATCAGGTTCGGCTAATCGACCGTCGATAGCTAAGTTGGCAGAGCGGTTGACTGTAGAGGTTGTGGCTTCAGTAATCTATAGGTCGTTGGTTCGATTCCGGCTCGACGGTTTTGAATTTTAGTTCTAGAGACTGACGAATAATATTTGAGTTCATCAAACGTTAAAAACATTTTGTTGATGAGTCCCGCAATGCAAAAAAGCAATTGAAGAGAACATTATGACTAGTTTTTTCGCATTAGTCTGCTACTAGCCCTATATTTTGAAAAAGACCCGTATAGAGGGAAAGCAGAAATCTTTCATGAGCCTGTCTGAATATCAGTTTCGGCTAATCGACCGTCGATAGCTCAGTTGGCAGAGCGGTGGACTGTAGTGTTATGACTTCAGTAATCCATAGGTCGCTGGTTCGATTCCGGCTCGACGGATTTAACTTTTATCTCTCCAGACTGACGACTAACATTTGAGCTGATCGTACATAAACAAAATTTTGTCGATGAGTCCCGCAATGTAAAACCAATATACCAGATCTTTATGAGTTAATTTTTTGCATTTGTCTGAAACTAACCACCAATTTTTAAAAAAGACCCGTATAGAGGGAAAGCAGAAATCTTTCATGAGAGTGTCTGATTATAAGGTCCGCTAACCAACCGTCGATAGCTCAGTTGGCAGAGCGGTGGACTGTAGAGGTTGTGTCTTCAGTAATCTATAGGTCGCTGGCTCGACGGATTAAATTTTAGTTCTAGAGACTGACGAATAGTATTTGAGTTGATCAAACGTTAAAAACATTTTTTTGATGAGTCCCGCAATGCAAAAAAGCAATTGAAGTGAACTTTATGACTAGTTTTTTTTATGAGTCTGCAATTAATCGCCAATTTTTAAAAAAGAACCGTATAGACGGAAAGCAGAAATCTTTCATGAGCCTGTCTGATTATCAGGTTAGGCAAGCCAACCGTCGATAGCTCAGTTGGCAGAGCGGTGGACTGTAGCTGTGGTGGCTTCCGTAATCCATAGGTCGCTGGTTCGATTCCGGCTCGATGGATTTAAATTTTAGTTCTAGAGACTGATGAATTATATTTAAGTTGATCAAACGTTAAAAACATTTTGTTGATGAGTCCCGCAATGCAAAAAAGCAATTGAAGGGAAAATTATGACTAGTTTTTTTTATGAGTCTGCTATTAATCGCCAATTTTTAAAAAAGAACCGAATAGACGGAAAGCAAAAATTTTTCATGAGCCTGTCTGATTATAAGGTATGGCTCAGTTGGCAGAACGGTGGACTGTAGAGATTGTGGCTTCAGTAATCTATAGGTCGCTGGTTCGATTCCGGCTCGACGGATTTAAATTTTAGTTCTAGAGACTGACGAATAATTTTTGAGTTGATCAAACGTTAAAAACATTTTGTTGATGAGTCCCGCAATGCAAAAAAGCAATTGAAGGGAAAATTATGACGAGTTTTTTTTTATGAGTCTGCTATTAATCGCCAATTTTTAAAAAAGAACCGAATAGACGGAAAGCAGAAATCTTTCATGAGCCTGTCTGATTATCAGGTTCGGCTAATGGACCGTCGATAGCTCAGTTGGCAGAGCGGTGTACTGTAGTGGTTATGACTTCAGTAATCCATAGGTCGCTGGTTCGATCCCGGCTCGACGGATTTAACTTCTATCTCTCCAGACTGACGGCTAACATTTGAGCTGATCGAACATAAATAAAATTTTGTCGATGAGTCCCGCAATGTAAAACCAATACACCAGATCTTTATGAGTTACGTTTTTGTATTTGTCTGAAACTAACCACCAATTTTTAAAAAAGACCCGTATAGAAGGAAAGCAGAAATCTTTCATGAACCTGTCTGATTATAAGATTCGGTTAACCAGCCGTCGATAGCTCAGTTGGCAGAGCGGTGGACTGTAGAGGTTGTGGCTTCAGTAATCCATAGGTCGCTGGTTCGATTCCGGCTCGACGGATTTAAATTTTATCTCTCCAGACTGACGACTAATATTTAAATAGATCAAACGTTAACAAAATTTTGCGATGAGTACCACAAAGCAAAAAAGCAATTGAAGAGAACATTATGACTAGTTTTTTCTTATGAGTCTGCAATTAATCGCCAATTTTTAAAAAAGAACCGAATAGACGGAAAGCAGAAATCTTTCATGAGCCTGTTTGATTATAAGGTACGGCTAACCAACCGTCGATAACTCAGTTGGTAGAGCGGTGGACTGTAGAGGTTGTGGCTTCAGTAATCTATAGGTCGCTGGTTCGATTCCGGCTCGACGGATTTAAATTTTAGTTCTAGAGACTGACGAATAATATTTGAGTTGATCAAACGTTAAAAACATTTTGTTGATGAGTCCCGCAATGCAAAAAAGCAATTGAAGGCAAAATTATGACTAGTTTTTTATGAGTCTGCAATTAATCGCCAATTTTTAAAAAAGAACCGAATAGACGGAAAGCAGAAATCTTTCATGAGCTTGTCTGATTATCAGGTTCGGCTAATCGACCGTCGATAGCTCAGTTGGCAGAGCGGTGGACTGTAGTGGTTGTGGCTTAAGTAATCCATAGGTCGCTGGTTCGATTCCGGCTCGACGGATTTAAATTTTAGTCTCTCCAGACTGACGAATAATATTTAAGTTGATCAAACGTTAAAAACATTTTGTTGATGAGTCCCGCAATGCAAAAAAGCAATTGAAGAGAACATTATGACTAGTTTTTTCGCATTAGTCTGCCACTAGCCCTATATTTTGAAAAAGACCCGTATTGAGGGAAAGCAGAAATCTTTCATCAGCCTGTCTGATTATAAGACTCGGCTAACCAGCCGTCGATAGCTCAGTTGGCAGAGCGGTGGACTGTAGAGGTTGTGGCTTCAGTAATCCATAGGTCGCTGGTTCGATTCCGGCTCGACGGATTTAAATTTTATCTCTCCGGACTGACGACTAATATTTAAGTAGATCAAACGTTAACAAAATTTTGCGATGAGTCCCACAAAGCAAAAAAGCAATTGCAGAGAACATTATGACTAGTTTTTTCTTATGAGTCTGCAATTAATCGCCAATTTTTAAAAAAGAACCGAATAGACGGAAAGCAGAAATCTTTCATGAGCCTGTCTGATTATAAGGTTCGGCTAATCGACCGTCGATAGCTCAGTTGGCAGAGCGGTGGCCTATAGTGGTTATGACTTCGGTAATCCATAGGTCGCAGGTTCGATTCCGGCTCGACGGATTTAAATTTTAGTTCTAGAGACTGACGAATAATATTTGAGTTGATCAAACGTTAAAAACATTTTGTTGATGAGTCCCGCAATGCAAAAAAGCAATTGAAGGGAAAATTATGACTAGTTTTTTTTATGAGTCTGCTATTAATCGCCAATTTTTAAAAAAGAACCGAATAGACGGAAAGCAGAAATCTTTCATGAGCCTGTCTGATTTTCAGGTTCGGCTAATCGACCGTCGATAGCTCAGTTGGCAGAGCGGTGGACTGTAGTGGTTATGACTTTAGTAATCCATAGGTCGCTGGTTCGATTCCGGCTCGACGGATTTAACTTTAATCTCTCCAGACTGACGACTAATATTTGAGCTGATCGAACATAAAAAAAATTTTGTCGATGATTCCCGCAATGTAAAACCAATACACCAGATCTTTATGAATTACTTTTTTACATTTGTCTGAAACTAACCACCAATTTTTAAAAAAGACCCGTATAGAAGGAAAGCAGAAATCTTTCATGAACCTGTCTCATTATAAGGTTTGTTAACCAACCGTCGATAGCTCAGATGGCAGAACGGTGGACTGTAGTGGTTGTGGCTTCAGAAATCCACAGGTCGCTGGTTCGATTCCGGCTCGACGGATTTAAATTTTAGTTCTCCCGACTGACGAATAATATTTAAGTTGATCAAACGTTAAAAGCATTTTGTTGATGAGTCCCGCAATGCAAAAAAGCAATTGAAGAGAACATTATGACTAGTTTTTTCGCATTAGTCTGCTAATAGCCCTATATTTTGGAAAAGACCCGTAAAGAGGGAAAGCAGAAATCTTTCATGAGCCTGTCTGATTATAAGATTCGGTTAACCAGACGTCGATAGCTCAGTTGGCAGAGCGGTGGACTGTAGAGGTTGCGGCTTCAGTAATCCATAGGTCGCTGGTTCGATTCCGGCTCGACGAATTTAAATTTTATTTCTCCAGACTGACGACTAATATTTAAGTGGATAAAACGTAAACAAAATTTTGCGATGAGTCCCACAAAGCAAAAAAGCAATTGAAGATAACATTATGACTAGTTTTTTCTTATGAGTCTGTAATTAATCGCTAATTTTTAAAAAAGAACCGAAAAGACGGAAAGCAGAAATCTTTCATGAGCCTGTCTGATTATCAGGTTCGGCTAATCGACCATCCATAGCTCAGTTGGCAGAGCGGTGGACTATGTGGTTGCGGCTTCAGTTATCCATAGGTCGCTGTTCGATTCGGCTGGACGGATTTAACTTTTGTCTCTCCAGTCTGACGACTAATATTTGAGCTGATCGAACATAACAAAATTTTGTCGATGAGTCCCGCAATGTAAAAGCCAATACACGAGATCTTTATGAGTTACTTGTTTGCATTTGTCTGAAACTAACCGCCAATTTTTAAAGAAAAACCCGTATAGAGGGAAAGCAGAAATCTTTTATGAACCTGTCTGATTATAAGGTACGGCTAACCAACAGTCGATAGCTCTGTTGGCAGAGCGGTGGACTGTAGTGGTTGTGGCTTCAGTAATCCATAGGTCGCTGGTTCGATTCCGGCTCGACGGATTTAAATTTTAGTTCTCCAGACTGACGAATAATATTTAGTTGATCAAACGTTAAAAACATTTTGTGGATGAGTCCCGGAATGCAAAAAAGCAATTGAAGTGAACATTATGACTAGTTTTTTCGCATTAGTCTGCCACTAGCCCTATATTTTGAAAAAGACCAGTATAGAGGGAAATGAGAAATCTTTCATGAACCTGTCTAATTTTAAGGTTCGGCTAATCAACCGTCGATAGCTCAGTTGGCAGAGCGGTGGACTGTAGTGGTTGTGGCTTCAGTAATCTATAGGTCGCTGGTTTGATTCCGGCTGGACGGATTTAAATTTTAGTTTTCTTGACTGACGACTAATATTTGAGCTGATCGAACTAAAACAAAATTTTGTCGATGAGTCCCGCAGTGTAAAAGCGATACACCAGATCTTTATGAGGTTTCTTTTTGCATTTGTCTGAAACTAACCGCCAATTTTTAAAAAAGACCCGTATAGAGGGAAAGCAGAAATCTTTCATGAACCTGTCTGATTATAAGGTTCGGCTAAACCAACGTCGGTAGCTCAGTTGGCAGAGCGGTGGACATATGTGGTTGCGGCTTCAGTTATCCATAGGTCGCTGGTTCGATTCCGGCTGGACGGATTTATCTTTTGTCTCTCCATTCTGACGACTAATATTTGAGTTGATCAAACATAAACAAAATTTTGTCGATGAGTCCCGCAATGTAAAAGCAATACACGAGATCTTTATGAGTTACTTGTTTGCATTTGTCTGAAACTAACCGCCAATTTTTAAAGAAAAACCCGTATAGAGGGAAAGCAGAAATGTTTCATGAACCTGTCTGATTATAAGGGTCGGCTAGTCAACCGTCGATGGCTCAGTTGGCAGTGCGGTGGACTGTAGTGGTTGTGGCTTCAGTAATCCATAGGTCGCTAGTTCGATTCCGGCTCGGCGAATTTAAATTTTAGTTCTAGAGACTGACGAATAATATTTAAGTTGACAAACGTTAAAAACATTTTGTTGATGAGTCCCGCAATGCAGAAAATTTGAAGAGAATATTATGACTAGTTTTTTCGCATTAGTCTGCTACTAGCCCTATATTTTGAAAAAGACCCGTATAGAGGGAAAGCAGAAGTCTTTCATGAACCTGTCTGATTATGAGGTTCGGATAATCGACCGTGGACAGCTCAGTTTGCAGAGCGGTGGACATTAGTGGTTATGACGTGAGTAATCCATAGTTCGCTGGTTCGATTCCGGCTCGACGGATAAACTTTTATTTCTCCAGACTGACGAGTAATATATAAGTTGATCAAACATTAACAAAATTTTGTCGATGAGTCCCGCAATGCAAAAAAGCATGTGAAGAGAACTTTATGACTCATTTTTTTGGATAATTCTGCAACTAACCGCAATTTTTAATAAAAGACCCGAATAGAGGGAAAGTAGAAAGCTTTCATGAACCTGTCTGATTATCAAGCGCGTGTTATCAGCCGTCGATAGCTCAGTTGGAAGCACGGTGGACTGTAATGGTTATGACTTTTGCAATCCATAGGTCGCTGGTTCGATTCCGGCTCGACGGATTTAAATTTTAGTTCTCCTTACTGGCGAATAATATTTAAGTTTATCAAACATTAAATAATTTTTTTTGATGAGTCCCGCAATGCAAAAAAAGCAGTTGAAGAGAACATTATGACTAGTTTTTTCGCATTAGTCTGCTACTAGCCCTATATTTTGAAAAAGACCCTTATACAGTCGCTGGTTCAATTCCGGCTCGACGGACTTAAGTTTTATCTCTCCAGACTGACGACTAATATGTAAGTTTATCAAACATAAACAAAATTTTTTCGATGACTCCCGTAATGCAAAAAAGGAATTGAAGAGAAATATATGAGTAATTTTTCGTTATTAGTCTGCAACTAACCGCCAATTTTTAAAAAAAGACCCCAATAGAGGAAAGCAGAGATCTTTCATGAATCTGTCTGATTATCAGGTTCAGATAATCAACTGTCGATAGGTTAGTTTGCAGAGCGGTGGATTGTAGGGGTTGAGTCTTCAGTAATCCATATCTCTCTTGCTCGACGGATTTATGTTTTATCTCTCCAGACTGACAACTAATATTTAAGTTGATCAAGCGTTAACAAAATTTTGTCGATGAGTCCCGCAATGTAAAAGCAATTGAAGAGCTCGTTATGAGTTCCTTTTTTGCATTTGTCTGCAACTAACCGCCAATTTATAAAAAAGACCCGTGTAGAGGGAAAGCAGAAATCCTTCATGAACCTGGCTTATTGTCAAGTTCGGATAATCAACCGTCGATAGCTCAGTCTGCAGAGTGGTGGAATGTAGGGGTTTTGACTGCAGTAATCCATCGGTCGCTTGTTGGTTTCCGGCTCGACGGTTTAATTTCTATTTCTCCAGACTGACAACTAATATTTTAGTTGATCGACTGTATATAAAATTTTGTCTATGAGTCCCGCAATGCAAAAAAGCAATTGAAGAGAACTTTATGACCCATTTTTTCTTATTAGTCTGCATCTGACCGCCAGCAATGTGTAGCACAGTGGTTAAAACCACTGACAATGGGAGATGGCACAAGTGGAGGAACATGGTTCTGACCTCTCCCAGACACGTCTGTCTAGCGATCTTGCGTTTTGGGCGGTTTTCACTAGATGTATCGTGAATATGCGCTAGATACCCAGAAAAGTCCTCCTCCAATTCATTTGCCCTCCATTGTGTTTGTCCTTTCTTTTACGTCGATTTATAAGCGGTTCCTCGGAACAAGCACACAAATCCGAATAGATGTTGCAACACAACAACAACTAACCGCCAATATTTAAAAAACACCCAAATAGAGGGAAAGCAGACATCTTTCATGAGTCTGTCTGATTATCAGGTTCGGGGAATCAACCGTCGATAGCAAAGTTGGAAGAGTTAATATCTTGGGAATATTCTTCCGGACGTCCTGCAGTCTCCAGTGTTTTTATTTTTTTCGGTGCATTGCTCGAAGACTATTTTATTCCCCTCCAGTGCTCGGCGATTTGTTTTGTTTTTTAAATGTAAGCGTTCGTGATACACCGACATCTCATAGTATGCTTTGTAATACCGTTTGAACTGGTAATTTAATGGACATTATGTTTTAAGTATGACTAATCAAAAGTTTTTGCTAAAATTTTATTTACTGAATAACTGAAGTTTTATTCTTGGGAAATTTTGTAAGTCATTTATAAGTGCAATTTTTCTAATACTAGTATAATAATAATAATAATCATGTTCATATTGTCTTAGCATCCATTTTTTTAGTGTGCAAATAGCACATGCTAAATAGGGTTTTTAGACATACGTGTCAAACAAAATATGTAATATGGTTTTTTTTTTCTTTATTATTTTACTGCTTCTAAGGAGTTATAAAAAAATAATTATTATTGTTTTTCAACCATGTTTATAAATTTGTTTAATTCTAAATTACTCCTTTTATATAGTATATATGACATTAATATTTTACTGTTTAATACAATTTTCTTATATACTTTACAATTGGTTGTTGGATTGCAATTCAGACATATTTAATTATTTTAATACACTTCTTAAATTTTTTCTTCTGTATGCACTGTGTTTCGTTCACTCACGATAAATATTATTATTACTCATTGCTTTATATGTTTAGTTTACTGTACAGACCTTTTTATGTGTTTGACTTTCTATTTGCTTACATATTTATTCTTGTGATTTTAAATTATGTTTGCGCTTTTGCTCACATTGTATTTTACATTTTTATGTTCATTTTTTAGCTTCTATGAGGTACACATACATCGTTATATTTTCCTCACTCTTTATATTTTGATAATCATGGTAAAGACTTCAATTATATTTCTTTCCACACTCTTACATTACTTAAGTCCATGGCAAGGCCTTTCCAAGGCACACACTTTTTACATACACTGACACACTGCATTTTTGCATATTAAAGTCCATGGCACAACATACATATGCTTTCAGCTTTTTTTTTCTTACCTCACAATATACTGTTTCTATTTTTATCATATATTTTTACGCATTATTTTTTTTTTGAACATGCTATTATTTACAGTCACAGCTGACTGATTTTTTTTTACACATTATTTGTTTTGAACACTTCTTTTTTTAAAGAGTACTTTATATTTTGTGTTTCACTTAGGGAATGCAATCCCGCTTTTGAGTTATTACAATATCATGGCTATAATTTTCATATTTATGTAATGTATTGTTGTAATTATGAGTTAAGATAAAATATTAAACGTGACAGTGGTTATAAACTTACTTTTCCCCACTTTTCTCTATTAAAATAAATTTTTATTTGAATGAAATGCTAATCCCGTGGGATCCCGCAATCTCTTGCGGGATTGACATTTCATCATATAAAAATTAATTTTAATAGAGTACGAAAAAGTAAGTTTATAAGCACTATCAGGTTCAATACTTTATCTTAGTTCATAATTAAAACAATACCTTACATAAATATGAAAATTATATCCAATATATTCTAATCTCGCAAAAGCGGGATTGCATTCCCTAGTTTCACTCCATTTTTGGCCTTTTTAATACAAGTTTACATACTTACCATAAGTTGTACAGTTAACACATTTTTACATTTTTTAGATACACTGTTTTATTGTTTTTATTTTTTCCTGCAACTGATATGCCTCTGCTTAATACATGCATTCTTTGGAAGAGTATAGTGGTATTCATTCGATTACCTTTTTTTCCTTTTCACAATTACACAATATGACACATTGTTTGTTGTACTTCAAGTAAGATTCATACTTGAATAGTTACTGATCTTTGAAGTTTGTGTTTGTCCACAATTGCACTTTTTCACATTTACTTGCATTTTTTCATGTTTTTTTTTTATTATTTACATTGCTTACACATGACTATAACTCTCAACCTTTTCACACACTTGATTTTTTTTTCATCACAGTTGTGTTGTCTTATATGTTACACACAACATGTTCACACTGATGTTCTGCTCATTGAGTTCATTGTGCTTGCCCTTCCACATTTTGTTATACACAAAATTTTTGAATGTTTGTTATTTTTTCTCAAACATTTTCATTATGATGTACTGTAGTACATTACAAAATTTTTTGAACACATTATATTTGTCTCTTGTCACTCTTTTGTTTACACACACAGACGTAACACTTTATTTTGATCTCTTTTTTTTCACTTTCTACAGTGTGAAGTATTTACATCTCTTGTGTATCTTTCTGTAAATTAATACAACTTTAATGTATCAAGTACTCACTGTGTTATAAAAACCTACATTGATATGCATTTTCAGAGTGTTTATACTTAATTGATTATTTGAATTATCTTTATTCCTTTTTTAGTGATTCTTTTGTGAAATTTTGTTTCTTTAGTTATGTACGTAATAAAATATATATGTGGTGATCATATTAACTCTTTAGACTTTTATAAGTGAAACTTTGATAGTATATATTTTCAGAGTACCAATAATATTTTGTTGTTTTGTATTTGCATTTGTACTCAATTTTTATTTGTACTTGTGTTTTTTTTTCTTTCACATTTTTGTCACTTTTGAAAAAATTAATGTGGTGACTTAAGTAACGCAACAATTCTTTTCTTGAAATTCTTAAATAATTACTTTTGTCAATATTTTCTAGAAGATGTCCTCAAACGTCTCTTTTCTTTTTTTCGTGACTGCATTTTACGATCATATTTACAGTTTATTTAAATTCCAAGTTTAAACCTACATTTCAGAACTTTCAAAATTAAATATCATCATGTTTTTGCTACTTAAAATTTTTCTCCTACCTTCACATAATTATTAATTTTGTTAGACACTGATATATTGATGTATGTCTATTTAATTATCGAGGGATCCCGCTTGATTGGAATGTATGCATGTTTTGTGTGCTGTCTGCTGGACCAACAGGTATCGCAGGTGTGTTTGGAATTTGGCTGTATCTGTCAATATACCGTTGTGTCTTCGTTAAGTTAATGTCTTTTAAGATCAACACTTGATAAATTAGGACTTCTAAAGTAAATAATAACAACTAAAAATTAATAAAATAGTAATTGATAATAAAATATATATTGACATTGTATTAAAATAAATTACATAAACAATAGTTACAATTCAACAGAACTTCCACCATTTCGAAGGTCATTTTTACACAATATTTTATTGTAATTAAATTGATGTTCATAGACTGTATTGTACATAGATTCATTTTTTTCTCAAAAAAAAGTCTCATTGTTATTTTATGTGTGGGTATAGTTTGAATTGAATATGTGTTTATGTTTCTCCTCTTACGTTTGTAGTATACATGTTTATATGTTGCCAGATAATTTAAATTGTTGCTACCACTTGTTGTTACCATGGTGCAAAACTTGTGAGAAATAGCCATCAAAGCAATTTTTGAATGGCATATTATGGTAAATTTACATATCCACAAATTTTATTGATTGATTTTTTTCATGCATGCATTTTAAAAGGCCTTATAGTTATAACCATTGAACAGCGCTACTTATCATGATCATGTTGTTTGTTGTAAAAATAATAATATTTAGAGTACTCAGTTACTGCAATTCTTAGTAGTATATCTTTGATGTGCACATGAGCTTGAAATGCTCAATTAAAAAGAAAAGAGTGTACTGAAATGCCCCTTATTTTTTTTTTAAAAAAAGGGGTGTGCTAAAATGCCCCTTGTTTGAAAGAATATGCTGTGATAAAATGCCCCTTAGTATTGTGAGCTAAATGCTCCATTTTTATTTTGTTGACATTCAATTTTTATTGATGGCAGTTATTATTTTTATTGTGTCATGACATTTTTTTTTTCTCTAAACATTTATTAGGTGGTGGTCAGCAGTAATTTTGCAATTGTATAATTTCGTCTGAATATGTTTATGATTTTCTTATTTGTTTAAGCCAGCCTAACAGAGCATTTAATTTTTTTAAGGACATTAATTGCAACTAATTAAAAAAAATTTCTTCAAATTTTTTTTCCTGGAAGAGGGGAGTATATATATGATGTAGATCACATATTCAATTTTAATAATAATTTAATTTGGCTTTCTTTAATGTAATCTATCCAAAATCATCTATTCTAAATCACTCCTGTTTCATTTTTCTGCCATTTCGGCTTTTAAATCTGTATATTTGCTTTTCCCCGTATGCACTATTCTTATTTGTTTATTTGTCTCTTCTTCAGACATTGTAGCGTCGTTGTGCTAAAAATAGATTATATTACGTTCGTGTGCTATCGCAACGACTTTTTGATTCCCCTCTTGGCATCCTGCTGGCGTAAGTTATATTTTTGTTGTCCTGCCTCATCTTTAAAATTATTTGCTCGCCATTACGTCATTTTAATTTTATTGGATTAACTTTTAGGGTTGCTCTGGAATTATCGTTATTTATCTCAGCCAGGTGTTTGTTCTCGCCAATGTGTAATTCTGTGCTGGCGTAATTTTTAAATCCTTCCACCTTAATTTCACTGTCTATATAGGACGTATTTTTTATTTCGCTGAGCCACCATCATCCGTTGTAATAAGTTTATATGTCAATAGTATCTTTTTAATAAAATAGTTTTTAGTATTTAACGTCTTTTTATTATATTGCAACTAAGTGTATCGAACCTGGATTTTCATGTGTCACAACGCAACTTAATAATTTAAAACAGCCCAACTAATTAACTTCGTTACATAAATGTCCCTGAAAATGGTAGAGGACCGAAGAGTGCGGATTCGGGTCCCGTCGAGTGGCTGTCGACCTAACCGTTCGGAGTTTTCCGTGGTTTTCTCCGAAACTACCGCAAATACGGTTTAGGGCCCCTTAGAAAGACCCCTCACGGAGGGCACCCCCACCTGTGTTGTCCTTCTGACGTGGATTTATAATCGGGATTCGGGCCAAGCACACAAACCCGAAGTACATGTTCACAAACAAACAAACAAACAAACCCCATCTTCTTCAGACTCTGAAGATATTCAAGCAGTACAGATAAGGAGCTATCCTCGCATAACATGTATGACACAAACAGTATCGGTCTAAATGATCATGTTTTAAGCAAGGAAGGTGAGTGTAAACAGAAATAAATGTACTCAGTGGGTTAAATAAAAAATTTAAATCAAGTGAAATGCGTTCTGTACGTCTGTAAGTTCTGTATGTGAAACGACTGCGCCCAGGCTTCGAATTTCTGCGTTCTTTGGAATCACATTTTAGGAAAAACTCAAAATGAATCAAAACTGCTATCACCTCCTGTTAGTTCACATGGTACAGTAACGAAACCAGAAATGCTAATTTTTGAATTCGATTTAAGTATATTTAATGTAAAATGAAAAACTATAAGCTAACTTCAAATAAAAGTATTATGTTTTCAGCTTAAGCTATAACATTTTAATTAAATTTTTATCCACTTAAAAATTTCATATTTTTGTCTCAGTAATGTTTATTAATAAATGTACATAAAACAAACACATGGGGTATTTGGGGGTATAATGAAACTTTGGCAGACATTTACTTTTTGTAATTTTTTAAATATGAAAAATGCTATTTGCAAACTCATAAAAATTCATTTAGATGGGGAAAAGAGTAGGTTAAAAGTGCACATTAATTTTATTTTTGTACACGCCAATTTGTGACCAGGAAAAAATAATAAATTTTGTTTCATTGTACCCCAACTTCTCCTATTCATGCTTCATGGTTGCCATGTTTGGCGAATTTTCACCAGCGTGAAGATCTCAGAAGTAACAGACAAAATCGCCACTCATTGGAGGGAAAATGTAAATAAAATATCTTTCATTTATTTAATCGGAATACCGTTTGCATGTGAAAAGAGAGCGGGTACGAATTGCTTTAAATAAGGGAACATGAGTTATGGTACATTTTCCAACATGATGGAATAACAAAAAATTCTGATCTGCTTATGGATTATGATACACTGTCCAATATGACGAAGTTTTAAGAGTCCCAACAATTTTTAAAGGGAGGTCAGGCATATCTCCTTTTATAATACGCGAAGGTATGCGGTACCAAAATCGACGCTATTTCTACGCTGCGAACGGCAACAGCTAGATGTAAACATGAGTGCAATGACAATAACACACGTACAAAAATCCAAATTAACAGTACACCCTCCAAAAAAAGTATTTGAGCAAGAGAGAAAGTTCCTACGTTGGTTTCGTATATTAAAAACTATTTATCATAGAATATGAATTAGGCTATGTATAAGTATGACTTTCCATATTTCTATCAAGTTGTGCGTTTTTCAAAAACTCAATTATTATTCGCAAATCTAAAATAGGAAATTTCTCTCTTGCTCGAATACTTTTTTTGGAGGCTGTACAATGACTTCCAGTAGAGCAAGCATATAATATCTAAGCCGTAGATAGATTAAAATATAGCAATAATGGATACACAAAACTGCAAGATCTTGCTGACTTTTTAAAATATCGAGCTTACAATACTTGACGCATTAATCGCCCATTTGAAAAAAATATCACCATGTATTGGGCTATAGCGCATTTTATCCATTAGCTTTTGAACATCGGCTTTCAGGATGACACTTAAAATGTGTAGCAACCCTAACCTAAATATAGTGAATGACAAATACTGTTAAAACAAAGAAATAGGATTTTCGTTGAAATGAGTCCAGAAATTGAGCCAACACTGCACTGAGTTTAAAGAATAGTATAAGGTATGGGACTGCGAAGCTGGTCGCCTTGGCGGTTAGTATCACAAAAAGCTCTTGACTAAAATTCATTATTAACAGGAATTGATTATTATAGTAGGAATTATGTACTGATAACTAAATTAGCATTAAATTAATTATTGGAAGGATTATTAAATAGGTAAGAGAAAACGACGTTTTTAAATCCCACAGTGCCATGTGATTCTGATTCCTTAACTCATTTGTGCCCAGATATTTTTGCGCCTTTCTTCGATTTTTGATAATACCAACAATAATAGATAAATTTCTCATGTCAATTTCTTGAACAAGGGATGATTTCTTTTTAAAATCATTGTGTATAAAGATTGAAATGTCAACATCCTATTGGGTCATGTTAAGATATTTTGTGGAGGTGAAGTTCAATACTCGTGAATAAAGGCTAGGAAAAATAAATAACGTTTTCGACTAATAGCGAAAATGCCGTCCCAGTAAAGGGACACTAGGCATAAATGGGTTAAGTGTAATACCTGCAGATAAAGTCCAGCATTGGTCTGGGCGCTAAACTCCGTGCCCATAAGAACACGGCAAGCGAAGCAGCATCCGTCTTGGCCAGTACTTGGGAGGGTTAATTCCCTCTCGGCTCGACTGCTGTGCGACCGTGTACGCTGTTGGTGCACGTAAAATCCGCCGTGGCTCCAACGTCCTACATGTTCAAACGATACCTCTGGGGGTACCGATTTCAGGGGGTTGGTACCTCCTCTGGAATGGGTTAAAAATTAGTGGACCATCGAGCTAAAGTCGGACTTCCTCCCACTGGGGCCCACTAAAAGTGGACCCCCCCCCTCTGCCCATCGCCTCCCTATCTGGGGGAATTTGGCACCGCATGTGGTTGTCGGAGGGCATAAGCAAGAACAACAAAACTTACTCTTAAAAGTTTCTGGGAACTCTTTTGAAAAAGTCTGTATATATATATATATATTTAATATTTATGCAGGCAGATTCAATATTATATAATGTATTTCACTACCTGTAATGTACAAACATAAAATTGATACGTTATTTAGGGGCAAACTCAAACGTACTCAAACGTAGACTCAAACATAGAGACTTCATAAATTGAAGTTTCAAACCAAAAGGAAGCAGAAAATACCACGGGCAAGCAAGCATTTTCAGACATTTGTATTTTTCGAGGCACCTTCTTGGTATATGTAATTTTGATGTAAGACGAACGACGGCCGAATAAAGTACAAGTGGGCGGATTTCGTTTTTTCTCCTTAGCTGTACATAAAATTATTTTTAATTGTGCCACGGAGATTACAGAAAACAGTAATTTAGGAAAAGTACTCAATGAAATCTTAAATAATACATGTGTATAGCAAATTATATTATTATAATCGAAACTGAAATTATTTTGAAAGTAAATAAGAAGACAAATCGACGAAATTCGGTTCTGCAATAGCCCAGTTGGTAGAAGATCGATTTCCATCAGAACTCCGAAAGTGAAGCAGCGCCGACCTCGGTCAGTGCTTAAGAGGGTGACAATAGGTCTGAAACGCTGTATATTTCAAACTCTATTTCTTCATATAAAAAGTGGGTTCTCCTTTCAAGAAATGATGAGGCATTTGAAGAGGAATCCAGTGAACCTAGATGCGCGATAACCTGTCTTTTCTCATGATACACTTCAGAGGAGGGGGTTGGGGGACTAAAGTTGAAGACTTAAAATAATAATAATAATAATAATAAAATGGAAAATATATTCGAATTTAGATAGTTGATATGCAAAATTCTACTTGCACGGCACCTATTTCACTGAGCTTTCATAAGTGATTCACCATGGATGTCATGACAGGAAAATGAAGTTCCCGCAGGAGATACGCATTTTATACGGACAGGGACTGATTTACGGCGGGGCATTAGGTGCACGTGCCCTGGGCCCCCAAAACTTCCTTTCATGTAATCATAATAACTACTAAAATTATCTATCAAGAGTAAGACTTCTAATTACTTACTCCATTTCATTACAAATATTCAAAATTTTTAATTTAATGTAACTTGTAATGTTAAAAATTATCCATTCGATTCGATAGTCGATAAATTCGATATTCGCAAATTCGATAGGACACCTCAGCATGCTCCTCCCCTTATCGTTTCTAAGGTGTGTGACGACTGAAAATACCCATAAAAGCGTTTCAAAACTGAAAAATTCATAAAAGTGGTATTTGTCGTGACATTTTACTGATTTGTAAATGTTTACATATGGTTAACTTAGGAATGATAATGGGTTTGAACTTAATTTAATTAAGTAATATTCTGCGAAATATTTTGTGCAGGGGGTCCCAAAAGTACCTGTGCCCTGGGACCCCAAAGTGTGTAGATCGGTCCCTGTATACGGACACTCATTTTACTTGGACGAGAAGACTCATTCGATATGAAACTAAAGCTTTTTCCAGCTAAGGATTTTTGTTTCCTTCTAAAAAGACGGAAAAGTGGGCCATTAGAAAAACATGTTACACATATACATGAAAGGTAAAAGAAGACGGGGAAACTTAAATTATTCAACATTTTTAAGACAATGCAATCTAAAGAATATGAAACACAGTCAAGGGCACGCCCTAATTATTGCAGGCGCATTTGGTGCACGAGCCCTAAGGTATTTCGGGCTCGTGCACCAAAGGGGGGGGGATGCATTCTGCAAAGGGGGCACTATGCAGAAACAGGTCAAAAACTTGAGTTCAGACCTATATATAGGGGCACAAAATTTGACTCAGCTATATACAGGGGCTCAAAATGTAAAACGTGCCCTGGCGCCAAAAATGTTATCGTCAAATCCAGGTCAGGAGCATCTAGTTATGGATTCAAATTCAAACCAAGGTTGTTGACTGCAAATTACACCCAAGTGTTTGTCGGAAAGAACATATCTCGCTGCTAATGGAACTGGGTTCAACACACTTTGGCCATATGTCGCGATCTGATTTTAAGAATTTCACTGGAAATTTGGGAGAGTCTGACACGAAATCTATTGATCGTGGCTCCCTCAGATGCATTGGGGGTGGTGGCGAATCATCGAATTCTGGAAATAACAAAGGCGTCATCCGAAATCTAGAAACGCAGTTCTCTAATCTTAACTAAATCTCTGCAATGTCGTATTTGCCAACTTCACACCATAGCAGACAGCCACTCCGAAATTTGCTGACTATCCATCTATTAGATGATGTTTACCTACGGCTGACAAAATACACTTGACAAAAAATGCCACAGTTTGATTTGAAGTTGGGCTTAACTCATTCTCCAATAATTGGATACTTGAGCTAGCACGGCCAGGACTCGGATCGCAGGCAAATCAACGAGGTGGGTCCTGAGTAATGTAGTTGCGATTGTGGTTGTACTAGAGAAGAGCTACGAACGTTACTGTCTATTTTTCAACGGGACTAATTCATTAAAAATATAATTTTTGCTTTCTACATATTTTTGTCAAAAAACGCAAATTTTCCGACATTTATAGATTTCAAGCTCGATGTGCAATTCCTAGAAATTGTTACAGCCCCTTCAGATTTTGCATACGTCTTATTAATAACAATATACAACTTCTAAAACCTCGGGAGTCTAATAATTCGGAAAAGAATTTTTTGAAAAAGTCATATTTTTCAAAAATTTCTAAATTTCAAGCTCGATGCGCAACCCCAAGACGTTGTCGTAGAACATTCAAATTTTACACATGTCTTATTTATATCAATTTACAACTTTTAAGACCTCAGCAGATAAAGATTTCGAAAAACATTTTTTTTCGATGCATCCTACTGCACATAGTAGGCAAGAAGAATGGGGGGAAAAAGAAATAGCCAAAGGTGGGGAGGAATTTTGAGATCCAATTTGTCCTGAAAGTAAAACTTCCAGACTCATATCTTACTAAATTATACCAGTTAAGACCACTTCCTTGACATATGCATAAAAACAGCACATTTTCCTAAAATGTTTATTTTAATGAGATATTATTTTTCGTTTGTCAGGTTTATGGGAATATTCTCTAAAATTACATAAACAGTAAACTTGAAGTACATTGAAAAGTACTTTTTTTTACATTTTACTTATGATAACTTTAAATTACTGTCAAAT
>JAWZYV010020185.1:0-68235 GCA_038373885.1 Cheiracanthium punctorium | reverse complement strand
GTTGTAACTACAGTTACATCGTCCCAAAAAACTATTATTATTGTTTTTAGGGACGGTGAGGCCTCACCATGGCACAGTGGTTATGCCACTGAAAATGGTAGATGGCCGAAGTGTGAAGGTCCCGGGTTCGGGTCCCTTCGCGGTCGCGCGGCTGTCGATCTAACGGTCTGGATTTTTGGTAGGTTTTCTCCAGATGTAACATTAATACGCGTTAGAACCCCTTAGAAAGTCCTCCTACCAAGGCACCCCCTCCCTTGGCAGATCGCCCTAGTGTAGCGTTGCCGTAATCACACACAACCACAGCATTTAGGGACGGTGCTGGTGTTAGGGACGGACGCGATACTAAAAATAGGACTGTCTCGTCTCGCAGAACAGCCGCAAGGATTTCTCTGGTCCTACAAATATCTCTGTATACTAATGATAAACGCCCATCTCGCATAAAAGCTGTAAATGTCTCTCCTTTCTGGTTTCACATCCATCCCTAGTTGGAATATGTAGTTTAAAATTAATTTCACATTATTCCTTCATTTTTTTATGCTTCATTTGAAATTCGTATGAACCACTTTTTTTTAGTTAACGATACAAAAACAATCGAACGAGAGGAATTAATCTGATGTATTTAATCATTATTTCCAGTACGAAGCAGAAAGTAAATGCAACTGTCGTTTTATTTTATTTCCCGATTAAATGCTTTTCTTGTTGAGATTAATAACGTGAATTTTTTTTAATCTATTCTTCAATGAGAATTTTGGATAGAACTTTTAAAACTTTCACTGTGTCACATTAGAATATTAATGACAACTTGCAATATATATAATCATAAATTACAAGAGACGTGCAATGGTAAATGTCAGAACATAATCTTTTGATGAAAGTTATTAATCATATTTTTATTCCCATTAAGATTACATTTTTAAACAAAAATATTATAACATTGTTAAATGAAAACGTTTTAAATACTTTCATGATAAATTGTTAATGTTAGACCAAAGACAAGAAAATAATGCATTTATCAGTTTTTCGTGTTAACTGCTTTACAAAAGAAAGCTTGCATTTTCAGTATTTCCAAAATTTCCTATACTTAAAGAAATAAATTCAATTAAAAAAAAGTGAAAAAAAATGAAATCGGAAGCCTTTCGTATTTTGAATAGGCACTAAATTGCGAAACTTTAAAAGTGTATCATAACCCATACTTCGTCCTTATTTTTCTTCCTTATTCCAATGAAAGTGTTTCATTATTCGTGAGTACGGCGTATTTTTCTTCATTGTTACATAAAACATTTCTTTGGAATTGAAATCTATTGTAAAATCTATTCTTCATCAACTAAACCTGCTTCACAATCTTCGTCAGTACTACTTTATTTACACTTCTCCTTTGTACTCCTTGTTACACTGTAGGGTTTGCCAGTTTCTAGCCAATATGCAAGATATCTCCAAGCTAGGTTTAGTTTTGGGGACTTTATTTTTGCCGAACTTGGCAATAAATCATCAAAAATTTTGGCGACTTTTAACTCTTTATTTCTTTTCCTCTCTTTTTTACATCTGGCAACCCTTGTTGAAAAAAGCAACGAAAACGTGTAGACCAAAATCATGTCCACAAATTTATGTCTGCAGAAAAACCCGGCCTCAACGAATTAGTACTCTAGTGCAAACGAAAGCGCAAATTAATCCTAATATTTTTCAATTACGCAGATCATTTTGGGAATTGTGTTTTATGTCAAATCCTCTAAAATTCGCCATTTCTAGTATAATGGCACTAGGAATTTTCCTCTATTTGAAAGATATTTCAACTCCACTAGCTATAAAACTACCCACCCTTAAAAAAGAGAATATTATTATTAGAGCAACTAGAACTACAGGCCGGTGCAAGCCTAAATTTTTTTAGCACAGTGAGATTTCGCAAATATTCTTCTTTGTCATACTTAACCCATTTATGTCTAGCGTCCCTTTTTTGGGACGGCATTTTCGCTTTCAGTCGAAAACGTTATTTATTTTTCCTAGCCTTTATTCGCGAGTATTGAACCTCAATTCCACAAAATATTTTAATATGGCCAAATAGGATGTTGACATTTCTATTTTTATACATAGTGATTTTAAATGAAATCATCCCTTGTTCAAAAAGTTGACATCAGAAATTTATCAATTACTGCTGGTGTTAGCAAAAATCGAAGAAAGTCGCAAAAATATCCAGGCACGAATGGGTTGAGTCTTATTTTGGACATTTCCAACGAAAATAAGTTAAACGATGTTTTAAAGAAAAGAATTGCTCATTTGATTCTATGATTTTTTTTCGTTTGATTTTATACTAAATAGAAAATAAGACCATAATAAAATGCTAGTTTTTTGTAAATGTTCAAACATGCAGTCCCAAAACATATCAGCAAGTAATGATCTTGTTTTCTTTTTTTTTTCAGCCTCCTTCAGATAAAATTTGTAATGGAATAAGGAAAAAAAAAAGTTTTTCGAAATGTTTTCGATAAGAAATTAATTTAACTCGCATCTATTATTTATGTCTTGACAGTTCATTTACAAAATGTAGAAAGAAGACAGTGCTGTTGGAAAAAAAATATGTATTTTTAAATATAAACGAATTAATAGTTTACTTAATTCAATTATTGAGTCTTAATTACAAAGCGTACTTAATGACAGCTTGAAAAAATTTTAATCAGGGAACGAAACTAAAATAAAGAAAAAAATACATAATGTAATAAATTATTCAGTCTTCACGATAAAATTTATTTTTCTCACAACTCCATATGTCTTGTTTTCGTTTTCTCCATGGCTTGAAAAAAAAAAGATTACACGAAACAATGATTAAAAGAAGTTTTTATTATCATAAAAATATCATCTGAGAGAGGGGATGCCAAAGTTCAGTATTCCTAAAAATAAAAACTGTTTACAGCTTTCAGTGAGTGCATCAAATATCTGTTTCATGTTTGTAAATGGGTATTTTTATTTTGACATGTATTCTTTCTTCGATTAGCATTAATTTATGTGTGAAAAGCTTTGTTTTCATTAATATGAGAGCCATGCAAGTTTTACTTATGCGATGCAGCACAAAATAGGAAAATCATTGTTTTTGTTTATCAAACGTAAAACGTTATTATACAGAATGTAAAAAGTATTGCTTATACAAACCTTGATATATTTTTATTCAATATAGTGTCGGTGTTTTATTGGTAACATACTCTTGTAGAAAACTCTGCTGCTATTATTGTCTATCTGTCTGGTTTTCATGGACTATGGGGGCTTAGACACCTCTGCTTTTAACCCGAAATCCAGATTCGATTGATAGCGACAGCACCTGCCAAGGAAGTTGATTTCTACCACTAACTGCCGAAGAGTTAATTTTTCCTTATTCGGGAGCCGATAGGTGGCAGAACTACCGATCATTAGCGGGCTTCCTTATTTTGAAGGAACTACCAAGCAGAAGACCCCCCCCCCCAAGGCTTAGTTTTGCCAACCCGAGAGGTATAGTTTTTTAAGGGAACTGGAGGACATTGCAGCCAGGACGTATTTAACATGCCCTAGAGTCACCATTAGCGTGCACAGCGGTCTTTGGTTAGTTCCAAGATCAAACCCGCAACCTTTGGGCTATGAGATCTCGATGCCTCTCCCAACTAGGCTACAGCGACCGTAAACTCTGCTTAGTTTCCAGGCTCGTAGCTTAAAAGTCCAATATATATGGAAATTTCTAGTAAATAATGCAGTTTACAGAGCAAAACACAAAATTTTATTGGTCCTAGAAATTCATCGTACAATCTTCAGCACGCAGTTCACAGAAATTAATAAGCAACTAGCTGAGTACCCGTTCACGGAACGGTAGGAGATGAAAATTTTCCTTTCACATTTAATTCGAATTAAACCGAGTGATGCGGAATCTAAAAAAGTGAAAAAATATTTAAATCGTGATAAAACATTGACGTCATAAGTGCAAATCTGAAATGACTGCAACATGATGGCACAAAAACTATGTCAGTGTCACTGGCGATCAAAAAGGAAGCAACTTCTCTTGGATGACCTTGCGCAGGCTTTTTCTCGATGGATCCGGTATCGTGGAACTGCTTCTATAAGTTGCACACGACGCTATGTGTTAAATTGAACTTTGCAAATCGAATAATCATTCGCAAAAACAGAGGATTGCCATTTATGTAAACTTCGTGCGATTTTTGGACACGTTAACTTTCTGCAAAACTTAGGTATCAGTTTCTGTTCTCAGCATTTTTGTGAGTAACATATCAGAATCAGAATGCACTTTTTCTGGCGATCTTTTAGATGGAACTAAGAAACCAGAAATGCTTGTTTCATTAATTTCGTGATCTTTCACCGATATATTTCGGATGAAAGAGTTAATAATGCGTTTTCAAATTTTTTTTTAAATTATAGACGCATTACACTCAAAGCAACAGACTTTTTCTCGAGCAGACATATTGACCGTCCTGTGCATGTGTGTGGTGTGGTCCTTTCTCGGGAACGTTGGGATATCGGAAGAGCACAGACAGTCAGACGCCTTTTCGATGATAACTTCCTTTGAATAATGGTTCTCTCCGGTACCCTTCCTTTCTTCAATGTGATTGTTCTGCAGCGGATCTCTTAGTTCTGCGACACATGTCGTCGACTTGGACATAGTCTGTGCTGGGGTGCTCTGCGAGCAATTCTGTGTCTGCGAGGAGAGGGGAGGGGGTTAATGGATCTCCACACATGGGTTTTCTATAGGTAAGAAATTGTACTCGGGAAAAAAGGAATTTTTCGGAAGCCATAAACGTGTTTTTCTTGGGCAATAATCACAAAGTAAGTCGTTTTCGTTTCTCCTTTACAGTCCTTATCCTCATCCGTGATTGTTCTGCAGGGGAGTTCTTTGTTCTGCGCCCTTTAGAACGCTGCGCCCTAGGCCACGCTGCGCCCTAGAGAATTATTAGAACGCTGCGCCCTAGGTTGGCCTTATGGGAAATCCGGCCCTGCTCTTGTGATTAATCGCGTTGCACAGCTAGATCGACAAATCTGCTGCCACCGGTGGAGCAAAACACGGCATTCCCTCCCCCTTGAAATTTAACTTTGTAAATAAGAAAATAAAAAACACTCTTTCTGTATTTCTCAATGCATTTTGCTAAGTGATAAAAACCAGATAAATCCAGTGTTTTAAATTAGAACATCTACAAAAATATCTGTATTTTCTCGCTGCAGAATGCACCTGAAACTTAGTTTTGTCCAATGCTACTTCAATTTCACTTGAACACGTAAGATTTCAAATTATATGGAAACCAAAATAGCATAACTTAAATATTTCATAAACGAAAATTGAAATAAGAAATACTTTTCATAAATGAAAAGTTCAACAAGAAAACGTTTCATTAATGAAAATTGAAATATGAAAATTTAAGATCTAAAATGCATTGTAGTATAATATTGTTACAAAAATCTGGTAGTGTGTGTATGCGTTAAAATAGTCCAGTAAGCTTGAAAAAGAGAAAAATAACGCTTTTATTTCACGAATCAAAGCACTGTATCTCACAATAAATACAGCATTTTCAGCATATGCCACAGCGGGTCATTAAATATCGCAGCAACAACACTATTCAGATGGCAATATCAATCATGTAGCTAGCTCTGCTGTCTACATCCGCAGTTCGTAACACACTCACTGGACTGCGAAAGAAACTTTCTATTTATAGATTTCTAATCCGGACGTGACATCATATTTCTCGTAACATCTTTCCTAATTGAGATACAGCCAAAGTTCCACTAGTTTCGACAAACTGTTTGGTCGCCAAAGTCGCCAAGTTTGTTGCCAAGGTCAAGGTTTTACATACTTACTTTACTTGCAAGAATGCCTGTACAACTCTCTTTCTTGCAACACACATTAATGCTGGAAAACACCATTAAAATTTTGTAACAATATTTATTATCCTGATTAAAGCTTTTTTATCTAATACTATGATCTAATGAAAGTACAAAATTTATTTATACAACCGCATGGTTCTATAAATAAATAATATGAAAACGTAAAACTGTTGAACGCCTTGATTTAATTTATTTAATGTATTTCTTGCGGAAATATAAGTTTCTGATCGTAATACACATTGATGACACTTACCACCGGATATTCTAGTTTACACTGAAAAAATATTCCTTAGTTTAACTAGATGATCATAAGTATGTAAAAAAAAAAAACTAGTTTAACACAAATATTTCAAACTGAAATTTGTTTGAAATATATTTTAAAAAAGCAATTTTCTAAGTTAATACCCGGTTGATTCTCATCATAAATTTCATACGCCTATCATCAGTAACTTTAAAACTAAAATTTCTATGCCTAAACTACCTTTACTAGTATTAATAATTTTTAGCTTATAGAAAAATAAGCACTTCACTTTCAAAATTTTCTTTTTACTTCTAAAATGTAAGTCTTTAAATAATTTGATTTATACATAATACTTATCCCTATGAATCCCCAATTATTTATGGTTATAAAAGTGGCGGAAGGAGGGGGGTACAATTTTTTAAAAATCTAATTTTGTTGACGTTACGCATTTCAGCGTCTTATAATCTGGAAGTTTACTTGAATATTTTTAGTTGATATTATTCAGAGCTTTACTCAAAAAAGTAAAGCATTACAAATGAATGCTGTTTTTATTAAATATGAGCTTAATTTGACTATCCAAAGAAATAGAGACCTTAAATTAGGAAGTTATGGTTTATATAACTTGTATTGCAGCCATTATGGCACAGAACATGTTGAACTACACTCATAACTAAACTTCTCTCATTTCGTATGTTGTTCTGTCGATGCACATTTACAAAGCATGTAATAAATGTACAGTTTTCACATAATAAAACTAATTAAAGTGTGGATTTCAATTTTTTCGTTTGCAATGAATATTAGTACATTACTGCAAAAACAGTGATATTAAATCAATCTGGTCTAATTAGAAGTAGTAATTAACATAACTAAAATGTATATTATTAATATTAAGATACGGAATAACATTTAAATAAACATAAATATAACGAACAAAATTAGACGGGATTGTGAAGATAAGAAGTACATATATAAAGAATTTATGCAACAGAATTTCGTCATGCTACAATATAATGAAAATAAATAAATAATTTCTTTATTTCTTTAAATGTAAATGTACAATAATTTAACAAGTTCAATTAGCTTCAATTATAGAGTACATTTTAAACTGCTCAAGTGCAGAAATGAATAGCAATTAAAACTGATAAAAACAAAATGTTTGAAGCAATTTTTAAGTTTTAATACTATCTTTTATAGAACAGGTGCATTGGGACGTTGCCAAATTAAAAACAAGTAGTATATTTCATTTACAACTAATTTTGTCAAGTACAATTTGAAAGCAGGAGAGGAATGGTAAAAACTAAAAAAAAAACTCAACGTAATAGTATAAAGCAAAATCTTTTTGTATATATTTTGCTTTTATTTATTTATTTTTTTTAACTCTCGAAGTTTGTTTTTACATTCATCAAATTAAGCTGCATTTTTCTAAAATATTTCTGTTTCGCTTTTCGCATTCAAGTCTTTTTCTTTTTTCTTTTCTTAAAAAAAAAATTTTTTTAAACCTTACCTGTGGAGTTTTTTGGTTAGTGTTTAATGCATTATGTAACTGATTACAGTGCTATATAATCCGAAACGGAATTTTAGTATTTTTCTTTGGTGTTTCATTTCTTAGATGCCTGGGGAAAGGAGAGCACATAGAAAAGAGAATATTTGAAAAGTAATACACGAGAATAGCTCGGGTTTAAAAATGCGTCTTTTTAATACACGTTTGCTTCGCTGCAAAGAAAATCTTTTTTGAGCCACGCTTATTCTAGTATAAAGTATAATTAATAGCTGGAGCTTTTCCTTTATAGTATAAGCTTTGTCATCGGTATTTTGTTTTCCGTGCATGGACTTGTGTGGGGAGATAATAACGTAATTATACAGAGTCTCCCACAAAGATGGTTAATGTTAGTTGTCAATTCTAGATAATTAGGTAATGTCAATTAAAAACTATTAAAATTAAGTAGAAAAAAAAGTCCCGTAGTGGTCTGGACGCTAAACTCCGTTTTAAGAACCATTCTATCAAGCTTCGGGTCCAGGGTTCGAATCCAGGCTTGCGCACGGATGTTAACTTGTTCGTTCCTTCAGAGGGGATAACGCTTACCGCCTACTGGCTGCGCCCACAATAAAATGGACAGCAATTCGGGCCTATGTAGTGGCGAATGACTGATGAGCAAATGCCCGCCCACTGTAAAGAAAAAAGAAAATCTGAAACACTTTCAGATTTTAAATACACACTATAGTGCTATACATTAAAAGCGTATCATAATTCATGCTCCCTCCTTATTTTTCTTTCTTATTCCATTAAGTTGGAAAGTGTATCATTATTCATGAGTGCGCCGTATTTTTCTTCCTTGTTCCAGAAAACCTATCTTTGGAATCGAAATCTATCTTAAAATTGCCTATTAAAACTATTTTACAATCTTCGCCGAGTATATTCCAACTATACTTCACCGTTTTAAATATTGTTTCGAATGTGCATCATAATCCATGAATGTGCCGTGTTTGTCTTTCTTGGGTGGATTCCTACCTTAACACCCCGACTCTCGACAAGGTGGCGATCATTAAACATATGCAGTAACCATGACGATTTTGTGTAGTCACGTGGCAACCGTAGAATTAAAATGGCGGTTTGAAACAACATGGTAAGTACAGCATTCCGTTACATTTTTATTTATTTTGCGTTGTCAATTAGTGTAGTTTTAATAATTAACTGTCTTTCCTTAACTGGTGTGTTTATCGCTAATTTGTTCAATTTAGTTTTCATCTAGTTCTTTTGGGACCGTTGAAACTTGCGCATAACTCCTAGGGACCCATGACTGCAAACCTCGTTAAAGTGTGGCGATTTTTTAGGTTGGCGAGAGTGGGGGCGTTAAAATAGGAGTTAACTCTTTATTGTACCATAAAACACATCTTTGGAATCGAAATCTGTCTTAAAATCGCCTACTGAAACTGTTTTACAATCTTCGCCAGGAGTATTCCATCTATACGTCACCATTTTAAATGCTGTTTGGAATGGGCATCACAATCCATGAGTGTACCTGTTTTCCTTCCTTGTTCCATAAAACACTTCGGAGTAGAAATCTATGTTAAAATCGCCTACCAAGACTGTTTAACAATTTTCGCCAGGCAAAGTCCAACTATACTTCTCCTTTATAAATGCCATTTGGAAAGTGTATGATAATCTATGAGTGTACCGTATTTGTCTTTTCTTCGGAATTAAAATCTATATTAAAATCTCCTACTAAAACTATTTTAGAATATTCGCCTGGCGTTTTCTAACTATACTCGAAATATATTTATGACAAATTGTCGCGTTTTAGCACCAAAGTTAGCGATCCATTATCAAAAATTGCAAACTTTGTGCGACTTTCAACATTTTATTAACCCTCCCCCCTCTCCACGATATATCGCAAACACATTTGAAAAGATCTTCACCGTGACAGTTCATATCTACAAAATTGTCGACAAGATGTGACAATTGCGAGTCGCGTAGACAAAATTCTGGTATTGAGCGAAATAGTACCCTAGTGCTAAAAAAAATGAATCATTTCGGTGTACAAAATATGCCGCAGTATTGCAGTGAAAACAAAAGTTCAGTGAACGGAATTCTACGCCAAGCAAATAAAAAACAGACTCTCTTTTCACTCAATGCATATCACTCTTTCCAAACCCACTCAAGCGGAAATGACGTATCATCTTTTTTAAACCAAATGTTTACAGAACCTTTCAATGCCGGAAAATAAATTCCACTTTCGTTCGATTAATTTCTATTATACTTAAAAAAAAAAAAAAAGAGATACCGCCCCCGCAAAATCTTTTGGATATTATTTCGAACGGACTTGAAAACTATATTTCTTTCTTAAACAATAACAAGATAGAAGCAGCGCTCAGGATGTCCGGAGGCGGATATTGCATTTCTAGAGTAGTCCGAGTTTAGTTGTATTTTTCCCCCCTAATTGTTTTCATGCGGTCGATGACGGGAATCTCAATGTTTCGTTCCAAAAATTGAAGACAGCTCCGATTGCAATAATTTTTGATTGTTAACTGTTTGTTCTTCAGAAATGAGGCATATGTTTCTAGAAAATTGTGTGGGATTATTGTTTTCCGGAAAAATATTAGTTTCTTTGTGCTTAGTTTTTTGGAAGGATCTTTCAGAGAAATTAAAGAATGCAACAACAGTGTAGTATTGTAGTGGCTATTTGAAATCTCAAAACATAAAGAATGTAAGTTGGTTTTGAAGAAACGGGATAACGGTCCGTGATTTGTTAGCGGAAACAATGGTGGTGCAATGGAAATTTTTATTTTTCACAATAGTTTTCTATTGTATTTTGAATATTGCAGGGAGGTACGGAGGTATAGTAAGCGGGGGCAGGTCGCCAAGCCAGATACGTCGCCAAAGCATACGATAAGTAAGCAGGCGTGTCAGCTTTGCCAATCGAGATGAGATATTTAGCAACTTTTTGCAGAGTTGTGTTGTTGTTGCGCGCTATCATTAGAAATTATGTTATTGGTCAAAGAAATTAACTGGGAACCGATTAAGTTTGAAGGAATTATGTGATTGGTTGAAACAATTTAACTGTCAACACAGACACGGCCCTCCAGTCTAGTGAACATGCGTTTTTGTTGTGAGATGCTCTCTGAGCTTAAAAGCTTGACGCTTTTGAAAGTTTTTTTAGAAAGTAAAATTTCTGGTTATTTTTTATAATAAATATAGATAGGTTGTGCAGAACTCTTATAAATTCGTTTTATTTTAGGATGTTTACCCTAAATATTTAACGCACTCGTGTTAGGTTGAAGGTCTTCTGGTTATTTGAATGCTCTTTGATGGATTTATTTCGTTGTAAAGGCTGTTGTTCACAAATAAAAACGTACGTCAAGGCCATTAAATAGGGAATTTAGTGGAAAGTTTGAAGTGTGTGCTTTTATGTTTACTGAAATGTTCATTTAATGATGTGATGTATATTTTTTAAATTTAACATAAATCCGCGAGCTCGCGGAAAGCCGCGGCGCTTACTTGTGGCGTCGCACCGAGTAGGTAAAGCAAAGCTTTTCCATTGGGTTTCTCAACCCAATGGAAAAACCCAGTGGAAACGCTTTGCTTTACCTTCTCCAAGATAGATACATAATCCAAGATAGAATATATACACTCTATCTTGAATTATTTAAGTTGAAATCAGAAGGAAAAAGGTATAAAGTGAAATTAATTGAAAATGAACCAAAGTAAATAAAAAATATATAAAATCAATAAACAAATAATTAAACAAATCAAAATGAAATTTAAATTTATAATATATAGTATACATATAATATATTCTAAAGGGTGGGTGGGTTGTGAAAAATTTGAAATCTAGAAATAAAGGTTTTAAAACCTAGGAAATCTAAAATTTGAAATCTAGATATAAAAGTTTTAAAACCGGGGGAATCTAAAATATGAAATCAAGAAATGAAAGATTTTACTTCAGATATTTTGAATAACACACTCTTATTTAAAATACATTAATCTAAATTTGATTTCAGATATTGCAAATAAAATATTCTTATTGAGAATACATTAATTTAAATTTGATTTCAGATATTTAGAATAACATACTGTTATTGAAAATATGTAAATCTAAATTTGATTTGAGATTTTGCTAATACATTACTCTACATTTGACTGAAAGGTTTACATATGAAATATTAATCCTTCAATGATTTTCCAATAAACATTTTCCCACCCGAAATCATTACTTGGAGCCATATTATAGCATATTTTTTATGTTTTAAATATCAAACTTCACGTTTAACCCGTAAGCACGCGCATCTACTTTGGTAACTTAAGCAGTCGCATGGGGTAGATCTTACCCCATTTTGTCTTCTTTATATGTTTGACTAAAAACGTTTGAAAAACAAATTTGCGGACTTATAACATAAAATACTTCAGTTCTGTTACGTTTCATGGGAAGAAATCGTGCTTTTTATATTTATTTAGAGATTTTCTGGCAGTTTCTTTAAATACCATGCTTTCTGAGAAGAAAATCGCATAGGATATGCTTTATACCTAAAAACACTCATTACTTTATTAAAATGATATTAATTTCATTTAATAGCCTTTTGTCAATACATACCAGTAGTGTAACGTCCATTTATAGTTAATTTACATTTAGTTTATACTTAGTTTACGTTAACATCGTAATGAAACGTTGTTAGTCGCACGGGAGTATTGAATCCCAAAGTGGAATTTTCTTCCCTTCCGGATAACAAAGAAACGAAATTCCTTCACCCACCCCACCTAGACCTTGACTTTGAAAGGTAGAAGACGGGGCAAACTTGTTCTCAAAAAATTTCTCCCATTTTATGAAGAAAAAAAGTCGCTGGGGTGAGATTTACCCCAGCGCGCCTGCTTACGGGTTAAAATATTGATCTCTATATTTCTAAGTATTAAAATGTTTTAAATATTAAACTTTATCTTTCTCAGTATTAAACTTCATGTTTTAAAATATCATTGACGGACTGTAATAATACCGTTACATAATAGACAGACTGTAGACAAAGGGTTAAGCAAACAAGTGACGACGGTCTATCAGAGTATCAAAGTGATTAACGTAGAGGAAGCCAGGCCCTTAAACTCTAAGCCACTGGCTACTCCCCTCTTGCCTTGTAAGAATTTTGTACACTGTTGTTGTTATAAAATTGTTAATTTTCATTTGTTCCTTTTTATATCATTAAAAAGAAAAAATAGATTATTCAATTTTTTAATAATTTTTTAACCCTTTAACGCGCAGTGTTCCCGCTCTAGGAACACCAAACTCTGACGTTTTGACTATTGCCAGTCACGAAGAACAGATTTTATTTCTATAAAAAATGCTTGCGGGTGACATAGCTCCACGAGAATCCTTTACTTTTTAGCACGTCCTTTCCCGTAAGAAAAGGGTCACGATTCTTTTTAACAGCACTGGCATCTGCTGAAAAATGGAAGAATGCGAGAACATTTGGATAGATTGCCCAATGCTGAAAAAAGGGCAGCCGATGCCATTGCTCGACTTAACTATCAGCAAGATGGCGGACGATCGAAACGTTCATCGCGTGCCACAGATCTAGCGACCCTTTTTTGACGACAGCTGGCTGTGCGTCCGCCATCTTGCTGGTAGTTAAGTCGAGCGATGGCAACGCCTGTCCTTGTTTTAGCAGTCAGTGTCCTTGTAACCCTTTGGGGCGCAACCCTTTCCCAATGCTGAAACAAGGACAGGCGTTGCCATCGCTCGACTTAACTACCAGCAAGATGGCGGACGCACAGCCAGCTGTCGTCAAAAAAGGATCGCTAGATCTGTGGCACGCGATGAACGTTTCGATCGTCCGACCTCTTGCTGGTCGTTAAGTCGAGCAATGGCAACGGCTGCCCTTTTTTCAGCATTGGGAAAGGGTTGCGCCTCTAAACTCAGAGTTAATATATTAAAACTATTTATTAAAAACTGATATGAAAGGAAAGATTAAAAACATAAAATCCAAAGTGCTTTCCAAGTGACATTTTGCAGGTTCTACTTTCATAAATTTCTAACTATCGCAACGCTTTCCATCTTCATTCATAAAAGCAATTCCAGAAATCCATCTAACGCACTTGTTTAACTGTCCGTAGAATTAAAACGCAATTGCTCTCTCAAACTCGATTTGCACTGAAATCGCCTCCCACACGCATTATTCGGAGAACCAAACTCAGAAATTTATAAAACAGCGCGTATAACAGCAATTTGTTAAACAAGCCCGCGTAGATTATCAAGGCGAATCTATGATATCCATCTGTTATCAGAAATGTCAGAATCAAGCTCTCGGACCATTAATCAACGTTAAGCCTTTGATAAATGGCTGGCTTGCTTATAATTCACAAAAGCAGATGTTCTTTTAAGTTAGAAGTTCGAAAGGCGATGATCAAGATTGGAAAAGAACAAAAAAAAAGATGTTCTACTTTAGTACGTATGCATTTATTCATTTAGATTTTAATAAGTCGTTTATGTTCGGAAAGAACTAGGAAGGTTGATTAGTTCGATTAAATTTGAAGGATGTTAACTACGGAGGTTATTTATGATAAGTGATGAGCATGAATGAATAAAACTATTCGAATTTGTCGATTATTAAATGCATTCCAGATAATCGATTTTGAAATATCCATTCGTACCATGCCTCTACACTGACCTAAACATACTGAACTGGACGGAAAACTTCTTATTCTTTACTATGTTGCCTATTTCGACCTCGCGGATGGGCACAGTTCTCTTTAGTTTTGAAACGAGTTAGGCAGAAAGTTGGCCCGTTTCTGTAAGCCAGTACAACATGACATAATATACAGTGGTGACCAAAATTGTGGACACTTTTGAAAATCTTTAGGTTTTCTAACTTTGTACTCTTGGCTTATAGGCTTATTACGATTGGCTTATAGGAAGTGCTACGTTTCACAAAATGCAAACTCGTATATTATTTTAAAGAGAATTTAATACAGATTTCAATACATAAAACTAAATTTCAGTATGTGCAATAGAATAAAAGTTATAATTACTTTAATCTGAATAACAAATACAGTGATGAAGTGGATTGTAATTTCTAACTTTCCAGATCAATCACTGTTATTTTTCTGAGCTTAAAACTCTCGTAAGCTCAATAAAACATCGATGTGAAGTTGTAATAAAAAATTATGGCAACCCTACAAACTGTTGATAGCTCACTGCAGTCTTCAATATCTAATGTATCTCAATAATTATTGCCGTTTAACTTTTTTTGCATTGCAAATATTTTAATTTAGTTTTTTGAATTGAAATCAGTATTAAATTATCTTTAAAATGATGCATAAGAGTTTGCATTTTGTGAAACATAACATTTTTTTTTGTACGCATACGAACTTAGAAAACAAAAAAAAAAGTTTCCAAAAGTGTCCACAATTTTGGCCACCACTGTATATTTAAATATTTTATAAAGTAGACTATATTTGAAGTGTATTGACAATGCTACTCAGTTGCTTTACTTTCAACTGCACCTCTCAGTGTTCAAAAGAGGGAAAAATTCCGTTTCACACGTAATTTATCTTACATACTTTATTCATGTTATTGCTTTGTATTGAACGTATGAGTTATAGTTTTCGGTGAAATCATTTTCAGAATTTTCCTCTTGTATTTTATAGCTGTAAAATACCAAATACATAGCCGAAGAACCGGTAAGTTCAACATTTACTCCACCCAGTCTACCGCACTATATGAAACCGCGTAAGACGATTTGCAAGTGTGGGTGTGATGTGGTCTCCAGCATAGCAGACGAAGACGTAATCAATTCAGTGCAGTAAGTTTAGATCAGTGTGTTTCCATGATTCAAACGCCCGGCACATAGCATTCGAATAGCACATGGACTTTTATATCTCCAATAGTAATCGCGATTACTCTTTGAATAGAACTCGTGAATACTTTTCGAATAGTAAAAATCGCGAATGTTCGCTATTCGATTAATTCTATTCGAATAGCAGTATTTGATTATAGAAATCATTCGTATGGCACATCAGTAGTTATAATAAACTTCCCCCTAAAAACACTCTGCAAGTGATACGGTTAACCACATTGCCACCAATATTAGCATAAGCACTATACACGTGATCTGTTAAAGGAAATTTTTGATTTGTTTTTCAGTGGGCGGACCCTTACTCATTAAGCATTCGCCACTACTAAGACCCGAATGTCTGGCCATTTTATTGTGGAAGCACCCAATGGGCGGCCAGCGTTACCCCCTATGAAGGGACGGACAAGTGAACACCCATGCTAAAGCCGGATTCGAACCCAAGGCGTGATAGAATGGTTCTTTAGCCACTAAATCACCTAGGAGACGGGAAATTTTAGATTAGTTTTTTTTTAATGTCCACTAATGGCTCTTTGCGGAGAAAACTGGTAAGCTCAACTCAAGAAATGACACATAAGTTTTGATAAATTTTCAAAAACTTATGTAATAAATGCTGAAATTTCTTGTACAATTCCAAACTTTGAAAAAAACAAATTGAGTGAATCTTGTGTGCAGTTCATCTCATTACCGTTTGGGCAGCAGAATTTTATAAACTATGGATAATAATTAGTAAGATTCGGCATACCTGAGCGGCCAGAATGCAGCGTCCTAAAATGGTAAGAACTCCGTTATCTTGAAAAATTGCAGACATCTTTAATGATAAAGTGCTTTAAATTCAAAGTATGTTCTTCCGTCTCTCATAAAAAAGTTTCTAACAGCAAAACTTTTAATTTCTATAAATATAAGAAAAATGAAATAAGGTAATTATGACAATGTTTCCACAAAATATAATATTTCTATATTTAAAAAAAATTGTTCATGTTCAGTTTAGGTGGATACATTAGATGTTTTAGCTTAAATTGGCATTACTAATAAATTTTAAAATGCTTTCTCAATAAAGCATTTATTAAGTAAGTCATGCGTTGGTTTTATAAGTCAAATTAATAGATTTGTCCAGCTTTTAGGAGAAATGTCGCTAGAATGCGCGGTTAAAAAACTTCTTCAAATGAACTTAATTGCCTTTCTACCATATATATATATATATATTTCTCTGATTAAAAGAGAAATAGAATCAAACCACGAACAAAATTTTCCCCACCCCCTAGCTCACACAGTAATGTTAATTTAATCTAAAACATCTGATGTATCCACCTAAACTGAACATAAACAATTTTTTTTAATATAGAAATATTATATTTTGTGGCAACATTGTCATAATTACCTTATTTCATTTCTCTTATATTTATAGAAATTAAAAGTTTTGCTGTTAGAAGCTTTTTTTTTATGAGGGACGGGGGAACATACTTTGAATTTAAAGCCCTTTATCAATAAAAATGTCTGCAATTTTTTAACGGACGAATAAATAAAAGTCATAAAACAACTTTTTTTTGTTTTTACTCGACATCATACAGCACGTGTTAATGAAAATTTTTAGTAAAATGTCTTTAAATCGCTTCAATTCGTCTGGTAGAAGACCATAAGAAAATACTACTTTAAACAGGGAAAACTTTCCGACTTTAATGAACACATGTGACTTTTTTTTTCAGCGATCTAGAACTTACTTAAATGAACATATCGGGAAATGAGTTATGACAGAAACCAGAAATATTTTATTAGGAATAATGGTCTTTGTGAGTCTGTAAAAAGAACTCATCAGAAACTAATCTATCTGCCTTAGCGAAAAAAAAAGTGCTAAGTTTCTTTCCAGACTCGTGGAATTTTTAAGGGGGATCAAAGGAAAAATAATCTATAAAAAGGTGACGTTAAAACTTTTTCTCAGTACTTTTTCTTTGACGAAATCGTTTTATGACTTTCCCTTACGTGCCAACTTTAAATGGCCCCTTAAGTTCAACGAGCAATATAAGTTAAAGAGTATTTTTCCCCCATTTTTGCCGTCACTATTTTTATGAAAAGTGCTGCGGAGTTGAAAGGGGAGAAGTTTTTTTTTCTTTTTTTTTAAGCCGGGGAAAAAAAAAAGAATCTTTAAATTGCTGTTACTATAGAATTGCTGTCTGGGAAATTTATATTAGTTAAACGTCTTTCGTGGTTTCAAATAATTGATATGTGTATATATTATAAATCCGTCTTTTCGTCATTAATTTTCATGCCATAGAACTTATTTTAAAACCAATCTTTGTGAATATTAATTCCATAGAAATTTTTTTATGATTCATGTGTGTACAAAAATCTTTCAAGATTGTGTCCTTTATCTCACGATAGTTAGCAATATTTTGAAGTTTACTTGTAACTCATTCTTCAGTTTAATATAAAGATGAAAATTCCCAAAGTTGGGCAACAGTATAATAAAGCATTTGCAAGTTTCGAAATTTCTTATTAATATTTTAGATTTTTACCAAAATTATGGAAAGTGTGACTGCGTGTCCCACGTTATCACACCTCCTAGACTACTCGTTTTAAAATATCCATTTAGAATTTTGTCCAAAATTTTAAACAGTGTTTTGATATTTTATTTAACTTACATTTTTTTTCTTTAGTTTAACGAGATAGTTTAAGGAAAGTAAGTTATTAAAAATATATATCTGTTCAGATGTTTAATAAAAAAAAAAGTAAATTTTTCGGCTGACATATTACGGAAATTAGAGAGGTGATCTGAATTATTAAAAAACTTTTTAAAAATTAATTCTGGTGATATAAACAAATGAAATTAATTTACCCTTTAAAACAATCCTAATAGTTAAAAAAACTGAGCATATTGTACGCGCCAAGTAGTACGCCAAGAACAGCTAAACAGTACATTGAAACCTTCAGAAAAACAAAAATATGAAACTTAATAATCTCTCTCTCTTCCTATATATATATATATATATATGTAATGTATAAAAAGGTAATTTGGGTTTTACTAGTTTGGGTATTGTTCAAGCGGGTACTTTCACTGTAAGTTTTGCTTTCCTGTCTTACTTGCCACGCGCGCTCTGGAGCTATGTTTTATTTATTTTGTTATTTGTCAGACATCAGGCCGTCGATTCTGAGTTCTTTAGATGTACACGTGTCCCCACGCCCTTGTAGCCCCGGATGCGGGTCATGTTGGTAAATGTGTGTGGTTCGAACAGAGATAAGAGAGAGGCGGAGTTATGTCTTCGCAAACCACGTGGTGTGGTAAGCGTAAATACTCCCGCACATCGAAAATCGAGAGGACTTCTGCCACTGGAACTGCTTAATGAGTCCACGCTGATTTTTGTACCCGTCTCCCCTTTCCTCTTCTCAATCTATACTGTAACTTAAAGATAATGTTTAATAAACCGTTTTACCTGCCTTAACCCTGGAACTTTACTGAAATATATATATATATATACATATATATACATAGGTATATATATATATATATGTATGTATATATATATATATGTATATATATATATATATATATATATATATATTATATATATTATGTATGTATGTATATATATACTATATATATATATCTATATATATGTATATATATATATATACATGTATGTATATATACTATATATATATATATATATAATATATATGTATACATATATATATATAGTTAGGTTTGTAAGCTTGTCTGTATGTAAACTTAAGCGAAAATTAGCTGTAAGCTTTAATTCTTGTTAAACCTTACAGTTAGAATTCGTAAACCCCCGTTCTACGATTTACACAAAAAGTTTTGTTTGTTTTTGAATAGTTAATCTATTACTCATCAGTATAGCTAAAAGACATACCCTCAGAGTTAAAATAAAAAAGCCAGGGAATTAAGTTTTACAAATGCCGCGGATGTAAGAACTTTATAACACCAGAAAATGGCATCATTTCAACTTAAGTCCACGTGAAATATAACGCACTTATTTAAGGAAAATTAGATTCCACCTTGAGAATTTGAACCACTATTTTTTACTTCTTAGCCGTATTTGTCAGCCTTAGCCTTCGAATTTTTTTTTTTTCATTTTCTTTTTTTTGTGCCTGCGCGTAATAAAGTTTCTTTACAATCCACTTTATTCCGGACTTCACGTGTATAGTACTCTGTTTTGCTGTAAAGAAGCCGTTGAGTAAATAATAAATTTTTAGTCAACACTTTGGGGAGAAATAAGAGTTTCTTTTGGGTGGAAATATAGCTTATCAGGAAGCTTTTGTTTCAAGTTTTAAAGTAAACGCAAATGAAGGGGATACGTCAGCAGAAATTTTTGCAAGCAAAAAGCGTTGATTGAGTAGTTTTAATGTCCGCTTTTTAGGCTATTTTGACACGTAAAATTGCAGCATGAACTTTGAATACTTTCTTTTTTAACCATTTTCAACAAAGTTGAAAAGTTTTTTCTCCGTCTTAATGCTTTAATGCCTTAAACGTGAATGCCTTAAACGTGAAACGTATTTCCTCCGAAATTTATTTGTGCTTTACGGAACCATCTACTCTATTAGATATGGTGCACGTAGATTTCATAGCACTTTTACAGGAGCATTCGAAAGAATTCCAATACATTATTTCAAATAGACAATCGCTGTTTAAAGCGTATTCTAGCACTGCCTCCTAGATATAGAAAGCCTGACTACTGAAGTTTTGACGTGCCATCAGATTTTCAAATAATGACGTCATCAGAGTTCCAGTCTCACAAAGTAAAACTATTTAAATTTTCTGGTGAATTCTACAAACATCAGAAAATACTTTAAGTTAAAGATAAAAATTAAAATATATTTGTAATACAGAACAATTCTTTATGATCTATTTTCTTTATTTCCTTATATAATTAGTTACAGTTAAATTTACCCTTTGTCCCGTAATATTAAATGTTCCATCTCAACTCATTAAAATATTGTTATGCGAGAGTAAATTCACCAGAAATTTCAAATAGTTTTGTTTTATGAAAATAAAACTCTGATGACGTCATCTTCGAAGGCCTACTGATGACGTAAAGGTGTGGTGACGTAGCGGTTGCCAGGCTCTCTATATTTAGGAGGCAGTGATTCTAGAGATATTCGGCTATTTCAAAGACAACAAAATTTGCTCGCATATTATTAAGAATTACAAATTAATATTCGTTTAATCTCTGTCGGACGATAGGATGTGGGTTTAAAAATCGAAAACAAACTTCAAACTGGAATTACTTAATACCAAAAAGAAAAAAGGGAAAAAAATTATGAAAAAACTCTTTTTGATGTAGGCTACTCCTTGGGAGATGCCCATATTATGCATTTGGCAAAAGCCAGTTCGGCATAGCAATGTTATTAAAGGTGCATACTTTATTCGTATTTAGTCAATGATAACGGGAAATACATGTAATGAAAGGGCTATAAGCCGTATGTGAGGATAAATATAATGAGATGTAATAGAGGCGTATCCACTTAAATCGTAGAATATAATTTTATTTTCAAATTGTACTAACAGGTAATATCTCAAAAACACTGGTCTTGGATTTCATTCAGCACTTCCTAGATATACAATGCCTGAGAACAGAAACTTTTACGACATCATTAGGTCCACTAAAATGACGTGACCACACATTTATTTTCGCAAACTAAAACTATTCAAAGTTTGTGGTGAATTTACTCCCGTATAATCATTTTAATTTTACAACAAATAGGAAATTTTAACTATTACCAATTGTATAATATAACATAGAAATAGATCCTAATAAATTATATTTTATCGGAAAGATATTTTAATTTTTATATTTGATTTAAAATATTTTCTAAAGTTTGCATCATTCACCAGAAATTTTAAATAGTTTTACTTTATGAAAGTAAAACTGTGATGACGTCATCTTAGAAGACCTGGTGATGACGTAAAAGCTTCTGTTCTCAGGCCTTCTATAATTAGGAGGTGTTGTTTCATTCCAATATTGATCACAGACATATACGACAAATTACTTAAAAGAAGGTCAGGGTGCGAATTGACGGGGGGGATACCGGGGATCGTCCCCGGCTGAAGAATGTAATATCCCTGGCTAGAGAAATATCAATGGATCCCTGCCAGGGATACTATTTATCCCTTGCTGAAGAAATGTTAAACTGGTGAGTGAAGATTTGGGATTGAAGTCAAGAACTCAAAATGAAGGTTGTATGTTATCGTTTGTTACTCTTCTCTAAGGCGACTGCCTTAAAATTTCGTCTCTTTTCTAAGCTAAAACACCTCAAGGGTGGATTCCAATACAGGTACATTGTATGTAGCTTGTGTATCTGTGATTCCATAGAACAAGCAATCTATGACTTTAGTTTGAATATAAGTCGGTTCCCACACATGTCGGCGACTGCATTTGTAAAGTAATATCATGTGAGTAAAGCATTTGCACCTTCCCTCCTTTTCCTTTTCAAGTGTCCCCCCCTGGAGAAAGTTTTCTTTCAAATGCCCCCCCCCCTGGAGAAAATGTTCAGTTATATATACCATTCGTTTGAAAATAACGTGTACTTTAATTTACTATTAATTTAATTTGCATCAGGGGCCATCTTCATATTTAATTCTGCATCAACTTCGTTTTTCTCAATGGCAACCCCATATTTTGACTTTATTAAACGAAAGAAAACCTTCAAATTACCCTAAATATAAATTTTCACCAATTTTCTATGATAATTTCCGGAGATATTGCGAATAAATTTTTGCGCGTTTTTAAGGGACTTTCTGCAAATTGAAAAACGCTATTTGTAGGTTCCGAACTTTTCGCCTTTCATTAATTTCGCTCGCGAGAGTTAAAAGAAATTAATATTATTTTCAAGGAAAATATTGTTTCCATCTCTCTTAAAGTTTTTTGTACTGAGAATATCAAGGGTAGAATAGAATATTTAGTCTGTGGTCCAAATGACCCGTGAGTTCATAACTTCCTTGGTTCGTACACATGATTTAAGGGGAAAATGCAAAATGACTGCTCACGATTTTGAAAATCTTTGTAATTTTGAAATTGTTATTGAGTATTTCCGTTGATGGTTCTCTTAGACAGGTGAAATGTTGGCAGGAGTTGGAGGCTGCTCTCTGCTCTTCTGACTACAAGCTTGAATATTACTCAGCTATGGTCGAACTTGAAGAATGATTTCCTGATAGAAAATTTATTTGTTTGAATTTCATGTAAAAAACGCAATTACTTTTTTGCCGACCCAATATTATCACTGTGTTTGTTATTTCACTTTCTTCATTTAATACTATCGCCTGCAATGTGCAATATTCTTAAGACTTTTGGCGGTATTTTAATTTATAGTTAGATGAAAATTTAGACAGAAAAACGTGATTTTGAATGTTTGATAAAGTATGGGGAAGTCCAAAGACCTAATGTTTCCGATATTAAAAAAGGTCACATTCACGTCTGGAAAGTTGAGGATGTTAGTTTTTCAGAAATAGGACGTTGTATTAGAAGACATACATCTACTGCATCTAATTCTATAGCTGGAAAATATTTTATTTGGGGGAATATGGTAGCGGACGCAACAATACACGCTTTATAGAATCCCTATCAAACTGTAAAAACCTCTAATTTATTTGCTTCAAAATTTGATATTTTTAATACTGGTATCTTTTACTGTGTTTTTGCACAAAATAAATCTAATTTACGTTTATTTTATGCAATTTTCAAAAAATTTTCACTTAGTAAATTTATATAGGGTCCCTTAACTCATGAAAATAACACATTTTATTTAATATAAATTAAACTACTGAACGTAAAAATTTGAAATTTTGCACAGCCATGTAATATTAATTTCTGCATCTATTTCCATCGAAATTTGGCTAGGTCGCTATTCATAATTTTTTGAATATTAATTTAATAATTCATAATTCATATTCATAATTTATTAAAAATCACAATAACATTAAATTATGTTTGGGTCGTTTAGTTCTAATAGTACGAATAAAAATCAGCTTCTTACTACCAATATTATATGAGATATGAATTGAAGTATGAAAAAATATTTTAACATAGGGGAGGGGGATTTTGTGTGCTCATAACTCACTCATTTTCTGTCCAAATTTATTGAAAATGGGTGTCCGGGGTTAAAATGAACTAAATTTTTGAAATATGAAGTGAAATCTAGGGGTTGCTATTGAGAAAAAAAGAGTTTGTGCGAAGTTTAATAGGTAGATGGCCCCTTATGCAATTTTTATGCATAGCAAATTAAAGTGTACGTCAATCGCAAACGATTGGTATCTGTAACATTGCTGTACGACGAACGACGGCCGAAAAAAGTACAAGTGGGACTTTTTTTCCGCAGCTGTACATATCTTTATTGTGTTGAAAGTACAGAATGTTGTAGTAGTCCTAGAGCAATTTGCCTTAACAAAACAACAAAAGAATATTTAAAAAATAAAAAATTGTAGCTCCGAGATGTATGACATTAGTACTAGACATAAAAAACAATAAAACTTCTATTAATCCGAATTATATAGACCAATCCAAAACAATAACAGGAAAAATGCTTACTTAAATGTCAGTGAGCTGCTTACAAAAGAATATAAACAAATTATTTAGCTGATTATGGTTAATTATAAAATTTTAGAGAGGAGTGTTGAACCTTTTTGGGTATTAATTTTTTAACTATACAGAAGAGAAAGCTTTATAATAATAAAAAAAATGTATTTCTATTTTTATTTTCCTTAAAAATGGTAGATATTTGGATTTGGTAATTTGCTAACTTTTAAAAAGAAACACTAGCTTGCTTATTACAATGTTTTCTAACTATTCAATAGTTCTTCACGGTAATTGTTCATTTAGTTATTTTTTTGTATAGGAGAATGAAAAGTTATTGTATCATTTAAACATTAATTAATTGGAAAGTAACTATTGAAAAACAAATTTTATTTATAATACGGAAACTATCGAGGATGTAGTTTTCTTAGGAATTTGATAAATGGGATTTAGCTGAATAAATAAACTGTTTAGTGAATACGAAATTCATCCCAGAAAACTAGAAAATTGTTTTCCGATAAAGTAACTTATCATTTTTTTTTTCTTTGTGAATAAGATAAAAGTCTATCGCAAATTTTTCGAAAATTTCATTCAGCTAATGAAATGTAATATATTACTTTTATTGTTTTCTTTATTTTGTGATCCATTCTAATGAATTCTATAAAACTCATTATTTACTGCTATAAAGAGTTATAGTGCACGGTTAAAAGTATTGCTAACGTATTGTAAATACACCAGAATTCTTAAATTTCATTCCATAAAAATGCTTAGCGATGATACATTTTATAATTTATTCATAATATTTAAGTGTTGGAGTATTTAAACGTATAGAACAAATAATTTTATATATTCACTAAACATTAAAGTAAATGCTCTTTATGTATACTCTAAATATCATTTAAATAAAAATATTTATTTTATAAAAGTATAATTATTTTTTAAAAGTTAACAATTTGAATGGTATTTTTAATATGTTTTTAAAAAATACTTGGAAGGTACATATTTTAATTATCCTTTAATTATAAACCTCAAACTGTTCTTATTCGTAAGATTAAAATTATTTTATAATTTTCTGAGAATTAATATTTAATGAGAAATTATTTGAAAAAAACATGTTTTAAAGAGAAAAAATATTCCACATCAGAAGACATATTTTTACCATAAAAATTACAGACTTGCCCAATAAAAACTTGCGTAAGCGTTGTGCAAGTACCCGGAAATAGGTATTTTTTATATTATAAGTATAAATTACTTATTAAAATTTGCTAAAAACACAGCATGCCCATACATGTCTACCGAACGCTAAAAAATTGCCCCTAATTCTAGCCAGTTTTTATATTCTTGTGTTTTTTGTTGTCATTTATATATTTTTAACTAAAAAGATTATTTAGTGGGTAGTATAGAGTGGATGGGGGGGGGGCGTAACAATTTGAAATATGTAGGGCGCCGGGGAAGTTCAAAACGGCCCTGCCCAGCAGTTCACGTTAAGTGAATGCTCGTTGAGTTCATTGCATTAGTAGGGCTTTGTATTGTGTGCTAGCGATCTTTAACTTTGTTTTGAGAAGCTTATTTTTGACTGCTTGTGAACTCTTCATTGCTAAATACTGACAGCAGCTGAGAATTTCCACTGAATTTTAGACTGTGGAAAGATTTTATTGTGTGCAGCATATGAGAAAGCTTTTGTGATAAGCTGACTGTTGTAAAACGCGTTATCTATCTATACTATTAAAATCAGTCCGCGTCTGTCTGTCTGTTTGTAACATCATCTCCTCCGAAACGGCTGGGAGTTGAGTTTCGATCGAGGTGTCCGCAGATTCGGAAAATTCCGAGGAAGGTCTTCCGCTAATTTAAATTTCGAATTATTTTAGAAGATATTGATAAAAAACCCGTCAAAAACGCTAATTTTTGATCTCCGTAATTCCGCAATTGCAACCCCTGCAGTCAAAAAAGCGAGAAATAAGCATCCAGGTTGCCATGTTTGGCTATTTTATTAAATTATTTAGAGTCCGGCAGTAAAAATAAAAGAATAATGATTTTTTTCTGTTTAGATTATTTACAAAGTTATTTTTTAATTAAAATATTGCATTCATGTGAAATCAGAGCAGGAATTCATTGTTTTTTATGTGTAAAAGAATAAGGGATTGGGAGATTTCCGAGACTAATATGTATATTTTTTAGTTTGGAGGAAAAAAATGGCTGATTTGGCGATTTTGAGAAAGTAGTAGGATCTACCGATTTGCACAGTTTTAAGCTTGGCGCAATTTACTGAGAGCGTACCGAAATAGTATTTTTAAAAACAAGTGTAGGTTTTATTAGAGTTTAGCTTTAATTTTTTTAATTCAGCAGTGATTAGTGCAGAAATAATGCAGTTATTAAGTTCAGTGGCCTCTATAAAGCGCATGTCCAGCAAGAACTGATCGACAGATTTAAAAAAGTGTTTTGCCTTATTTGAAGAAATGAAAATAGCCGAAATTCAACACTGCATTGTTAAATTTGTTACTTATGACAGCGTGATGGTGCGAGAATACGACTATAATACGATTTTTTTTTTCTTTAAATACGAATATCACTTTTTTTAAATACTGCACCGAAAAAGAGGAAAAATAGGCATTTGTTTACATATTTATTCATAACATTTGCAAAACATCATTTTTTAAACATTATTTCAGTATTGTTACTTAATAATAGAGAAAAAAAGAACGTAACAATCAAACTGCATGTTTCAAATTCTGGCATTGTTCACATAACAATGTAAAGTTATGGAACTTCAACAAATGACTTCAGTCTATATCAGACCTTGTTCGAAGTATGGCGTCTTTTTTGCTGTTCTTTGGAGCTTTTATTATACTGCATTTATTCGTACGGAAACTTTTGTTTCGTTTTGTTTTTGTCCGGCCCCCTGCTGTCGTCTCGGGTGTGCCAGTGGTGAAGGAGGAGGAGTCCCCGGTAGTCAGTACAACACCCACCACAGACAATAGTGACACAGATTCCACCTCATCCTATACAACAGCTAGTGACACGCATTCCGTCTCATCTTACACAACATGTAATAGTGACACGCATTCCATCTCATCCTACACAACAGCCAATACTTCTTTCAGTAGACCCACACCCGAGGCAATGCTATATATTAGAGGATTAAAACCCATGCCCGACTTTTCTAGATACACCAGACATTTCAGAATCACACGCATGCCTTATCATCTCATACCACAGCCATACTACTCAGACAATCCACCAGATCCATTCCCACCTACCACACCGTCACCTCCTACTCCACGATTCCCACCACCTGTTCCACCACTTAACGACTTTACCAATATTACATACCGTAAAAAGAAATTCAGACGTATCCGTAAATTTTTCTCTCGCCTCTCCTGCATCCGAAAAAACCCATAATCACCCACACACCTCCAATTTAAAACCATTCAATATTTAGCAAACACATTTTAATGCTCAATAGTCCCAGCACCAGCATGCCTCACAGTACAAACTAAATCTACTCGGTAGACTTCCTCCTCAATAGTCGTAATAGTTCACCACTAAAATATAATAGCAGCTGTATGTACTATGTTTCAATCCATCAAAAATGAACGACTTTAAGACCTATCGAAGTCTGAGGAAGCTCTAAAAGTCCTCAGAAACAGTCTTCAGTGTCTATACGCTGCAGTCTCAACGAATGATTTTTCTTCAGTGATAGACCAGGAGCTTTATTCATGAACATTTCTCCAGTTACTGTACTTTAATGTGACTACGTTACTACAAATATCTCCATCTTCCGTGACGTCAAGATTATAAAGTGTCGGGGATCATCGTTTTCCAATTGTGTGCCATAGCGAGTCCATTGTGAGCAGCGTCCAGTTGCACATTGCACATTTCTTCACTAACAAGGGGCGTCTGCAGAAAGAGCCATCTCTTACCATCTCATTGTAGATATTCAATCGCTGGATAACGATATTTTTTGTCATAAACTAGTCAAGTCGTTGAAACCTTTCCCCGAACAATCCCACGGGTGTCTGAAGGAAGAGCCAGCTCCTACCATCGCATCGTTCTCTAAATCCAGGGAGGAAATATTTTCAATTTTCAACCTTTTGTTTTTTCAAGAACGATATCATCTGCCGTATGATCTGCTCGGAAGGAATTGAACTTTCAGCTTAGTCCCTGGAGCATTTCTCTGGCCATCACGTCTCGAATTCAAGTATGTTCTAAGCAACTATTCAAAGCTCTTCAAAACTTTAGAATCATAGTTTTCCGAATAAGTGATACGAACTTATCACAAGAAGACGCAGGACATTTCTTCACTAACAATTCACAGGCGTCTGCAGAAAGAGCCATCTCTTACCATCTCAACGTAGATATTCAATCACTGGATAACGATACTTTTTGTCATAAACTATTCAAGCCTTCCGTTTAGAAAGCTTCTTGTCTTCTGCCTTTTGAGTATCTTCAGTAACAGAATTTTTTTTTTATCTGGATTCAGTTTTCCATGACCACATAATTCAAATATTCATTATCAACCCTGTACAACAGCTTCGAATTTGTAAATATAGAAACCAATAAACAGTCAATATTTATCCCAGTTACGTGTCCGAGTTTATTTCTTTCTATGTCTGTCTTTCTATTTTAGAGTTTACACCGCAGAACACGAGCGGAATTTCGTGACTTTTTAATTTTTTTAAAGCCGTGTATTACGCATGACAAGAAATTATAGTGTAATTTATTACTTTGTTAAGTATATACTCGATTTTTTTTTGTTAAGTCCTACTAACAAAGGGACTATTTGAACTTATTTTTTTAGATTTTGTTTTTGCACAGGTACGATTATACTTTAGGAAAATATTCGTTTCCTACCGTGCGAAAAACGGGCACGCGGCTAGTCTATACTATTAAAATCTGTGCGCGTCTGTTTGTCTGTAACATCATCTCCTCGGAAACGGCTGGGAGTTGAGTTTCGATCGAGGTATCCACGGATTTGGAAAATTCCGAGAAAGAACCTCCGCTGATTTAAATTTCGAAATTCAAATTAGTTTAGGAGATATTAATAAAAATCCCGTCAAAAACGCTAATTTTTGCTCTCCGCAATTCCGCGATTATAACCCTGGTAGTGAAAAAGTGAGAAATAAGCGTCGTGGTTGCCATGTTTGGCGAATTTATTAAATGATTTAGACTCTTGAATTAAAAATAAAAGAATAATCATTTTCTAGGTTATTTTTTGATTAGAATATCGTCTGCGTGGGAAATCAAAGCAGGAATGCAATACTTTTTATACGTAAAAGAATAAGGAATTGGAGATTTCTGAGAATAATATGTATAATTTTTTTAATTTGGCGGAAAATGAAATCGCTGATTGGCGATTTTGAGAAAGTAGTACGTTCTACCGATTTTCACAGTTTTAAGCTTGGCGCAATTAATTTTCCATGCAGAAATAGTGCAATTATTAAGGCGATTTTAAGCGATCGTTCTTCGGAATTTTCACAAATACTATCTAAGTAAATTGATTTAAGTTATTGGAATCCCGCCAAATTTCAAAAGGAAAGAAAGTCTCGCATTTGGTAAATAAAACACGTTATAGATGATAATTTAAAATACTGCTATGCTACTTTTCAATTAGATGCCTGCATTAATTTTTGGCTATACAGCCATTCGAACCACATACAAATAACTATTTCCCATTTCGGTTGCTGTTAAATCAGTGCTTCGAATGATTTTCTGAGGAAAAAAAAAGAATAGATGTTAAAATGGCTGCAAAATATTAAAATGGCGTAATTAATGCTGTCTAATATACATTTTGTTTTGCAAATTAAAATGTATGCGGATTCCTACTTTAGTATCTTTTTTAGCAAAGTTGGCGATAAATATTCAAATGTAGTGTAACTCCGTGTTTAATAGCCAGTGTGTTTTGCGTTTGTACTGCTAATTCTATGGCACGATTGAGATGAGCCAATGTTACGAGCGTATGGATAGATAATTTTTTTAATCTCGCCAAACAGGGTATAATAAAATAGGAATTCTGTATAAATACGAATGCTTTTGGAGATGAACGAGAATGTTTTTTAAGGCTGGTAAATATAGCTGGTATTGCCTAGAAATTATTCCATTTACAGTGAAGTTAAATTTAGGATACATTTTGGATATTTGCCATCGACTATCGGCGTTAATTACGCCAATATGGCAGTTCTAGCAAGCACAAATAAATTTCATTTCATGCTCTATTTTTAATATTGCTACAGTTTCCGTAGTAACGGAATCCGTTGTTGCCACTTAAGCTGTCAAATTTAACAATCAAGTGAAAACACTCATTTCTACAGCACTTAAGACTCGAAAAATGAAAACGCATTGGATATAAAACAATTAGAACTTTATCAAAATCACCACGTCGAAAACGCGAACCTGTAATATTGGTTATTTTTAACTAAATTCATTTTCAAGGTCTTTAAGAAATCCTGTGTACTATGTCAAAGCCTCATATCTTAATTCCGATTAGCTTGCAAGAAATTTGATTAATCAGTATAAACTAAAGCAATGAATCTTTGTAAGGGTTTTTCTTGAAACCAGGAAAATGCAGATTGACGTTTTTGGTGTAGAAGTGGCGATAGGGAGAACTATTTAATTCAGTAACGTTACTGTGAAGTGATAATTGATTATACGCATGCACAAAGACCGAAAAGTGAAGAGATTATGAAAAGTCAGGAATATGAAATGAAAATCAAAAATAAATCACCTGAGGATTTATTGCGTACGAAAATGACATTGCAATCATGTGTACAACAAAGGTTCCATGTGCTTATAATATTCCCCTAGCAATGGGCCGAGCAGTGGCCGAGCGCATAGCGCGCTGTAAACTGGGAGACGGAAGCATTCTGGTTCAAAATAGGGGTCGCGTCCGCCGACCTAACCGTTCGGAGTTATTCCTGAATTCCGTTCGGAAAATAACTGTACTCGCAACATGCATATGTTAGGAAACGTATATGGCTGGTTTCCTCCAAAACGTAGCTTAAATACGGGTTAGGACGTCAACCCCGATAGATAGAAAGACCTTCAACGGGAGAAATGACGTCACAATTGTTAGGCCAACCTTTCCCCCTACTCCGAGGAGGGAACGTTTTTAAACGTATTAACTCGCAATTTTTTCTACTTGTAAATTATAAATGAGATCACTTTGTATATGCACTCATTACACATAGTGATTATAGTATTTATTGAAATTAACTTCTTGACCAATTAAAAATTGATTAATGAAAATGTAGTTTATTTAGTTTTTCCCCCTTTGTAGAAGCATTATAACATTTAGAAAAAGACTAAAAAAAAGTTTAATATTAATTGAAACGTTTCCAAAACTCTTAATTATGACCTATAAAAAATAAAGAAAATTAAAGAAAACAAGCACATGGCCAGTTTGAATTGAAAAATATTCATTAAGTAAAATATAAAGGTTTTTACATTATTTACATTTATAAACATATTCATATTCAATTAACAATGCATGGTGAGATATTGAATGTAACAAACTACTTAATACTAAAAGATCTGCACTATATCTATGGGCTGTTTTACTTAAACCAATTAAATTAATCTGTTCATATAAAAAAATCTATTAAATCATGGCTCTTTCAGTAACAATTAGCTTTAACTCGCAACAAATATTTTTTACTAAAGATATTAGATTGTTTAATTTATCAAATGAAAAACCATCGTAATTTATAAATTCATGCAATAGAGACAGCTAATCATTTATATTTGTAGATTGCATTGGGAATTTAAAATTGTTATGCTCAGTTATAGGTACTTTATGATAAAAAACACTTACCATTAAATTTTCATCTATTATTATTGATAACTATAACTCAGGTACTGGCAATGAAGATATTTTTAAAAACATAACTATATTTTCAGCTTTAACAATCGTAAACACATCAGCAATTTGAATATCCTTTAGTAATAATAGTAATTATTCCAGAGTTTGAAAGGAAGTTTTTGATTGCTATTCTTCAAGGGATTTCACACTTAATTCATGATTTAGCTAGCTGTAAACATCATTTTATTCGTTACAACCATTACAAAATCATCTTACAATAATTTCTTGCAAACATCTTTCTCTAAAACTTTAGAACACCAAAAATTAGGCGAATTACTGGATAACTGAAAATCGCGAGCTCGCGCCAATGAAAATCGCGACCTCGCGCCATGGAGTTAGTTGGGTGGATTGTAACTAAAAGGATGACGATGCTTTGACGTCATTTTACGATTGTTACATCCTCCCCCTCTGGTTCTGACGACGTCCCGACGAAGAACCAGGAGGCTTTTTCGGTGGTCTACCTCGTTTTCTTATCGGAGCCACTGGTGTAGCGTCCGAATTATGACACAATTTTAATGCTGATGAATGATATGTTGCAAGCGGTTCATGTGGATTATCCAGGCTTGCAATTTCAAATGTAGTAGGCGATCTTTGGGTCAATATCACATATGGTCCATCACGCTTAGGCATGAACTTTGCAGTTTTGTGATTGGAGGCTTTACTCACAGGATGCGAGGTTACCCATACTTTATCTCCCGGCATGAAGTTAGGTCCTTGCTGCCTTTTACGATCAGCATATTTCTTTCTTTGGTCTTGTTTTATTTCCACCCTTTCCTTAATTTCCTTAGAAATATTAGCAAATCTCTTCAAATATGGTGTAATTTCTGGCACAAAATTGTCGTTATAAATAACTGCACGTATGTCATGCTGTACGTCATCGACTGTCCGTAGTTCTCTGCCGAATTGCAAATATGCTGCACTTTGTCCGGTGGTATCACATTTGGCAGTGTTCATAGCAAAACGAATTGTTGGAAGCTTTTCTTCCCAAGAGTCATGTTCATTACCCACAAGGATAGCCAATCTCGGTTTCAGATCCCGATTTTTCCTCTCTACAGGGTTAGCTTGAGGATGATAGACAGGAATCAAGCTTTGTTTTATATCCAAGAGGAAACAGAGTTGTTGCATTACACCACTGACAAATTGGCTTCCGTTATCACTAATTAGACGTCTTGGGAGACCATATCTCAAAATAACTTCTTCTAACAACGTCGTTGCACACTCCTTTGCAGTGGCTTGCTTTAAGGCAAACAATTCTACCCATCTAGTTGCACAATCTTCAACAATAAATATCCACTTTTTGCCACTTTTACTTTCTGGTAAGGGACCAAAAAGATCAATAGATAGGACTTCAAACCTTTGAGAATAAACAGGAGTTTGCAACAATCCTGATGGTTTTTGATTTGACGGCTTGTACCTGTTGCATTCAGCACAGTTCTTTACATAGTTTGCAATATATGAACGCATTCCGGTCCAATAGTATCTTTTGGAAATTCTATCATAAGTTCCTTCAGCACCGTAATGACCTGCTGTTGGCGAATCATGGTATACTTTCATAATCTTTTCTTTCTCGTGCGATGGCACAACAAGCTGTGCCTCTTCCGAATCTGAACTTGGGGAATATCTGTACAAAACACCTTGGTTCATAATGTAACCACGTTCGGTCCAGTTATAATAGTCAACACTTTTTTGGTCACTTTCAAAGCTGTTAATTATCTTTTTCAATTCTTCATCTTTCATTTGGTTAAAACGTAAATCACTTGGTTTACTTGCTGGTATGTCCACAACGACCGAGCAGAGCTCACAGCTATCTTTAGGAGGATGTCCACAACTAGGCCGGGACAACATATCAGCTATAACATTCGCCTTTCCAGGTATGTATTCTATCTTCAAATTGAATTCCTGCAATTGCAAAGCCCATCTGGCAAGTCGTCCAGATGGAGACTTAAGACTCATGAGCCATCTTAAAGGCTGGTGGTCTGATGCCACAGTAACTTCACTTCCATCAATGTACCCTCGGAACTTGTTAAGAGCCCAAATTACAGCAAGTGCCTCACGCTCAGAAGTTGAATAGTTACGTTCTGCAGAATTCAATAATCTACTAGCATACTCAATCACTCGTTATTCAGAATCCTCCCCCTGGAGGAGCACTGCTCCAAGAGCATAGCTGCTTGCATCAGTTCGAACAATGAATGGTTTTGTTTCATCAGCCTGTTCCAGTATTGGTGCCGAAACCAAGCAGCGTTTTAAAGCTTGAAATGCATTTTCTTCATGGGTACCCCAAAACCACGTTGATTTCTTCTTAGTGAGATTGCTTAACGGTCGAGATAGTTCTGCAAAGTTAGGTATGAATTGTCGATACCATGAACAGGTTTGTAGGAAGGACTGCAGTTGTTTAACATTCTTGGGAGGCGGAATCCGAGTGATGGCTTCAACCTTTTCAGAGTCTACTTCAATGCCATTAGGGGTAATCCAGTGACCTAAGTACTTTACTTTGTTACATGCAAAATTACACTTTTCTCTATTTACAAAAAGTTTCCATTTTTCAAGTCTCTGAAAAACAGCTTCAAGATCTGACATGTGCTGCTCAAAAGTGGATGACAAAATTATAATATCATCCAAATAAGTAAGTATATTTATTCCAGGAAGTCCCTTTCGAAAGTTATCCATAAGTCTCTGAAAAGTTGCTGGTGCATTACGCAGACCAAAAGGCATTCTGCGATAGCGAAATAATCCTAGAGAACACACGAAAGCTGTTTTGTCACGATCAGGTGCATACACATTTACCTGGTGGTAACCAGAACGTAAGTCAAGTGTAGACATGAATTCAGTACGTTTGGCTTGATGCAAAAGATCGTCCATCCTCGGTAAAGGATAAGAATCGGGTATAGTCACAGAGTTTAACTTTCTGTAATCGATACAAAGACGTACGTCACCATTCGGTTTTGGAACAAGGACGACTGGTGCCGAGTACGGAGATTCACACTCGTCAATAATTCCTTTTACAAGAAGGTCATTTATTTTAGCTTTCAGCAACTCTCTTTTTGCTGGGGACAACCGATAAGGCGGAACTGACACTGGCGGGTGATTTCCTGTATTAATATGATGCTCTACTAGTGGAGTGGCCTCTCCCCCTGCCTGAAAGATTCTCTCATATTTGCAGAGCAAATCATTTAAAATTTTCTTTTCCTCAGAATCTAATCTTGAACCTTCGCTTTCTCTCAAAGAATAAGAATTTACTTCGATATTTTCGACAGTTTCTTCCAGATTTGGATCCTCTTTTGTAAACGAGAATTTGTGACGAGGTGTGTCATCAAAGTGCCAAAACCCGCTCTTGATATCTAACACAATACCAGATTTTTGTAAAAAGTCTACACCCAACAGAGTGCGATTTCCCTTAGCATGGGGCAAGAAAATAAGATTCGTAATAAATGTTCGGTTTTGTATAGTAATTGGCACGTCAGCACTCAACACTCTAGACGTAGTTCGATGACCATCAGCTAACTACATAGAAAGTTCTAGATCCGTGAATATTTGGCCTCTTTCCTTGAGAAATTTATATAAGGATTCTCCACCAATAGAACGGCTAGCACCAGTATCCGCGCAAACAGCTCCAGTTGCTTCAAAAATGGATATGTCTAACAGAACAGTTGGAGGGGGTGAACCCAAACAAGTGTACATATGTACAGAATTAAATCTAGTTTTTTCTTCTCTGTTTTTTGAACAATTTGGACATTTTGCCTTTATGTATCCAGGGTTACCACAACCGTAACATGTTAAAGGATTTCTATCATCTGAGACAGATTTTATTTGTGTTCTTTCAGACCATTTAGACTGGTAGTCTCGTTTTGGCGAACTAGTTTTATATCCACTAAATTTCTTTCTAAAATAGACAGAGTCTTTTCCTAAATTATCGAATATTTACATAAGCATCAAGCTTTTCAGCTAATTCACTAGGAGAATTCCAGTCTACCCATTCATCCATAAAATGATCTCTCATTTCTGATGGGGTTTTTCTTTTTATTTGGTCGGCAATTATTAAGTCTTTAAGGCTTTCGAAATCACTGATACCCAGTTCTGAAATACGACCTTCAAAGTATGTCCTTAATTCAAAATAGAAATCTCGCCAAGTACCGTCAGGCGATTTGTTAAGCTGACAGAATAACTGTCTGAATTTATCTGCCGTAAGCTTAAACCTTTGTAACAACAAGTTTTTAACGTATTTATAATTCTGAGCCTTCTCATTTGGCTCCCTAGCAATAAGTTTGGCGATATCGGCTGGTAGCACACCAATCAAATAAGCAACCCATTTAGAATCAGGCACATTAAAGAAGTTTAACTGCCTTTCAAACAAATTCAAAAATAAACCCATATCATCTTCCTTTGGACAGAAAACTGGTAAAAGTTTTTGTACTTCCAAGATAGACTGATTCATTTCTACACTAGCTCTATTAATTTCGGTTGGCAAGCCTAACCTATGAGTTCGAGTTGGGACCTAAGTATTCTTTTATTACTCAATCCTTAAAGGAATCGTAGTGGGAGAGAAATGCATGCTTACGATTTCCCTCCTCCAACCACGCCCACTTCAGCTGAATTACCTTTTTCTCTTTACGAAGGCTTTTTCTTTTTCTTCTACTTCTTTTTTTTTAAGAAAGCATGGCAGTTGCCGATTAGGCACTCTCTACTCCAATGGTCCTAAGAAGTTGGCCGTCCTATTAAGGTCGGACATCAACGTTACCCCTATTAAGGGACGGACGAATTAAAATCCAAGCCGAAGAAGGGAATCCAAGGCGGATCCAAGGCGTGATAGAAAGGTTCTTTAAACACCATACCAAATGGGTGGTTTTCACAAAGACATGATCTGACCACTTTTGGAGCACATTCGATTAATTTTTGTTATTTGGGACCTATTACAATTCCTCCACGCCCTAGTAAAGAGTAAATGTTATATTGAAATTCTGTTCCGACAATATCAGCTTTTTTAATAATTCTTAAATAGCCGTGCAAGTGGTGCAGTGGCTAAAGAACCGTTCTATGTATCCTTGGATCGAGGTTCGATTTACGGCTTCGGTTTGGTCGTTCACATGTTCATTGTTTCATAAGGGTAACGTTTGCTATAAATGGGTACTCCCATAATAAAATGGCCAGTAATTCGGGTCTTATTACTGTTGAATGCTTCATGAGCAAGTGCCCGCCCTTTCAATATATAAATATTTCAATTAAAGTGATGATTTCATTTATATTTCGAAAAAAGGAAATATACACATTGCTCTACACCATGCAGACGAGATATACAGGCTATGGCGCTGACATTTTTCAGTCGTAGAGGAAGGTCACCATAGAAGGGGGTGTCCTTCCTTGATTATCTCGGACTACGATTTGTTTCTTAAATTTTTAAATTTTAAAAGTGTTTTAGAAAAAGATTAATTTTATTTCTTTTTAGCCCAAATGAAAATTGCGTTTTATTATTTTTAGATAGTATGTTTTTTGATTCAGTACCAATTTTAAATGATAAAGTCCATAACTTTTTAGAAAGTGTTCAAACTGACATTCTGTTCACACATTTTATAGAGATATGCAAAAACTTATTTAGTTCTTAAAAACTAAATCATGAATAAAATAAATTATTTTCTTTTTATGTATACACTATGATGTGTAATTTGATTATATACAATGGGCAAATAATTTCATTTCTATCTGTATTTAAAAAAAAAGAAAAAAAAACACGAAATTAAATTATATGCAAAAACTGCCAGTTTAAGACTAAGGGGAATACGAGTTGAAGAATAGAATAAAGCTCTTCAATTAACAAAGAAATACTCTGATTTATTTTAAAAAATATTCTCTCTCAAAAACAGATATAACATCCTTCGAATGTATACTGATATCAAAGAAAGATTATTGTTTATGGGCTTAAAGAAGAAAAAAAAAAAAAAGAAAGAAAAAAGAATGACTGAAGTCTTACAGTCTTAAAAAGTCAAAGAACTTTTATTAGGGAATTGAAATTATATTCTATACCACCACAAATTAAAAGAACTAATTATTTTCTAGAAATTCTCCTATTTTTGTTCGCGATATGTGTGATATATGTCAGATCCCGTGTCTAGTACTAATCCGTGCTTTCGGATTAATAAATCTATATATATAGTAAAATGCATGTGCGTATGTTTGACGTTGAAACGTTCCAAAATCGTTTGACATTTCACCAAGAAAAATGGTACACCTTAGTCTTTTATCATGGAGAAGGTTTTTATGCTATACATTTTTCTCTATGATGCCGCTAATTCGCGCTGCAGAACGTCAGATTTTATTCAACCGTTTGCTATGAAAAGCTCATTGTGACGATAATTGGTACGTATGGATATTTGAACACGTAGATTATTTTTACACTATCCGTTTTGCCATGAATTGCGGCTAGACGGGGCTGCAGTATGTTGAATTCTATTCCGTTCGACCGTTTGCCATGAAAGTAGCGGTCAAGCGATTTGACGAAAATTGGTACACATGGATATTTGAACACGGAGTATATTTTTATACTATCCATTTTTCAATAACTTGCCGCTAGATGGCGCTGCAGAGCGTCGTATGCTTTTCCGTTCGACCGATTGCTATGAAAATACCATTCAACCAAGTTTGAGGGAAAATTCCATTTATCGATATTTGAGCTGAGAGAATATTTCTAGCATTATCCACTCTGCTATAACTTGCCGGTAGACGGCGCTGCAGAACGTCGAATTTATTTCCTTCAACCGCTCGCTATGAAGGTACCGCTCAACTGATTTTGATGAAAATTGGTACACACGGATACTTGAAGACGTAGAATATTTTTACACTATCCATTTTCTGTAACTTGCTGCTAGATGGTGCTGCAGAACTTCGAATTCTATTTCGTTTAAGCGCTTGCTCCGAAAATACCAGTGAACCGATTTTGATGTCTATTGATACATATGGATATATGAACATGGAGAATATTTTTACACCATCCGTTTTGCTATAACTTGCCGTGAAATGGCGCTGATGCACATCAACTTCTATATCGTTCGAGCAATGGGCATAAAAATTTAAACTTTCACATTTGACCGCGGAGAATACATTCTAACTATTCATTTAGCTGTTATTCACTACTAGATGAGACTGCATCGCATTATTGCTTTAACTCGCCATTAGATGGCAATGCATCGCACCAACATCTTGACCGATCTCTATGAAAATTGATATACATAGATACTTGAACACGGAGAATATTTTCGTGTTTTCTTTTTTGCTATAAATAGCTACTTCATTGTACTATAGCACATCATTACTTTAACTCACCAATAGATGGCGCTGCAACGTATTGACTTCTTACTTTAATTCGTCGCTTGATGGCGCTGCAGCATATAAAGAGTGTTCTACTTATCGCTATGAAAATTCGTATAGATCGATATTCGAACACGGAGAATGACGTTATCCATTTTGCTATAACTTGCCAATTGATGTCACTTCAAACCAATAACATCAGGACTGTTCAACTGATCGTTATGGAAGTTCGTAAACATACATGTTTGAACGAATAGAATATTTTCACGGCATCCGTTTAGCTATAACTTGCTTTCTGTACCGTTACACCGTTTGCTATGAAAATACCGTTTAGCTGATTTATGAAAATTGGTACACATAGATATTTGAGCACGGAGAATACTTTTACGCTATCCATTTTGCTATGACTCTTCTCTAGATGCCGAGGCAGCACACCAACTTCAAAGCCGTTCAACCGTTAGAAGTTGGTATACATACACATTTGAGCCAGTGGCGGCCGGTGGTCAAAACTGTTAGTGCAGCCGGAAGCACATGAGCCCCCCCCCCCCTTCCCTTCGGACAGGATTGGAAAATCTTTTGTTACTGAATTCGAAAGCTGGCGGATTAAGCCCTCACCGAGGAAAAAAAAAAGGAATTACATAAAAAATGGAAGAGTTCCTATTTTACTTCCATAAAAAGGACATAAATTTCAACCAGCCGCTCTTATCCTCAAAATTGCATTAATCCGTGTCTGATTCGAAGTTTCCTTAGATTTTTCTTTTGTAACGATAACTTGAGAAGAAAAGGGAAAAAAAAGAAAACTTACTTATTTTTTATAAGTCAAATCAATCCTCTTTTCTTTTAAACATGCGAATCCGTCAGTGATGTCCCCATAAAAATGCGTTGTTTTAATTCAGATATCAATAATTTTAAAAGCTCTTTAAAATTTCCCATGTTTAAAGAATTTTCTCGCTCGCCATGTCCTCTAAATGCCAGTTTTTGCTTACTTAAAAACAATACTACTTTGATGGGTAATTGTCCATTCATAAGCGTCTATTCAGGCCTACCTTCTTGATAAATTCAGCAATATAAAGTCGAGAGTTTTCCAAACATATATTCTCCTTACCCCCTCCCTCCTTCTAGTCCGAGCCGATCAGTTAGTCGAGTTCTCAAGTTCAGCCGCCGTTAAAAAATCTTTCATCGACTGTATCAGCTGCATACTCCCATGCCGGATAGGCTGCTTACGTAGTCGTTGTCATGGCAACGGTGCTGCCAATTTTCTTTTCAGCGCTCTGGGCTGAACCAAAGTTTTTCCCAATTGAATTGCGGGAAGATTAAAGTGCTTTTTTTCTGAATGAGCGATCCGGCCACAATACGTTTTTTTGTGTTTGGTTTTTTTCGGAGATTTTTTAAATTTACCGTAGGAATTCCACAATTCTAATCTGAATTTAGGAAAAATAGTAGAATAAATTATTTTAAAGTATGTGGTGATAATTTCAAGTGCAGCCCGGCTGTACTTGCTGTATCCCACGAGCCGCCACTGATTTGAGCAGAGAAAATGTTTTTTTAGTATTCGTTTGGCTGTACTCACCACTTGATGACACTGCAGCTAGGTCCGATTTCCAGGAGTGCATTCGGGTCAAGCGCCTGGGCCCCCAAATTGTTCTTTAAGTTTAGAAATTTATATATTTTGCAAAAGCTTTCGAAAGAGTTTCCCCTAATTAAATTTTTGCCCAAGGCCCCCAACTCGGAAAATCATCCCCCGACTGCAGCAACTGATTTCGATGAAAATTGGTACACACAGAAATTTTAGCACGGAAAATACTTTGATGCTATCCAGTTTGCTATGACTAGCCGCTAGATGGCGTTGCAGCGCACCAACTTCAACCTGTTCTACCGATCTTAAAAATTGGTCAAGTTACACATTTGAGCTGAGAGAATATATTTTTTTAGCATTCCTTCTTCTGTAGCTCACCACTAGATGGCAGTGGAGCACATTATTACTTTAACACGACACTAGATAGCACTTCAGGAACTAACTTCTTGATCGTTCAATTAACCGCTCTGAAAATTGGTATACATCCATTTTCCTTCACTCGCGCTTTGATGGCGCTGTAGCGCATTATTACTTTAATTCGCGACTAGGTGACCGTGCAGCGTATCTTGACCGTTAAACTGTTTGCTATGAAAATTGGTACGCATAAATATTTGATCATGAAAATATTTTGATGTTATCCATTTTGCAAAATCTTCGACAGTTATTGGCGCTGCGCGGAATTATCTTCTTCACCGCCGTGAAATTCTTTATGCATATTTATTGAACACTTATAATATTTATGCGATATCAATTTTGCTATACCTATTTATTATGATAAATAGTAATTACAACAAACCGTAATATAAAAAAAAGAATCCATTCTTTCGCGGTCGAAGATTGGGTCATTCAGCTAGTTTCTTATATGAAAGAAAATTAAACAAAAACTCGGACTTTTCTCAGAAAGTGCCAAGTATAATAATTAATAAGTAAATAAATAAATTTTCAGATTTGAAAGTCGTTCAAAATTTTTTTTATAAGTATAGCCATTTAAATAAATAAATCCTTCTAATATTATAAATGTAGATGTTTGTTACTCTTTCACGCTGAAACGCTTTGACTGATTTGGATGAAATTTAGAATAAAGACAGTTCATAAAAAAGCAAGTAAAAATAAAAAATAACATACCACAATTTTAAAATTCATATTTACCCTTTTTTTTAAGCTTATATGTGTGTTCAGTTTAAGATGTTGTACAAGAAATCATCAAAAAATTAAATATACACCAAAAAAAAAAAAAAAAAAAAAGGAAAATTGGTTACGGGCTATTGGCACCGTTATCGTACCGAACAGCCACTCCTTCACTATACCGCAGATGGAATCCACGGAATTGGAAAAGCTACGGTTCTGACATTTTCGGACAAACAAACAACCACATGTGTTGTCGAAGGAGGAGATGCACGATTATATCCCCTCCTTCCACCTTTCCTATTTTTATTTACAATGCTTTTTATAGAAGAAAAAATAAATAAATAAGCTAAGGCGTTGCCAAAGGCGGGGACGCAGGATCCTTTCCCACCCTCTTTCCCTACCCAAAATACCTATTTTAATGTAGATAACCTTTTTATTTACGTAAAAGTGATAAATTAATAAAGATGTATCAAGGAGGAATTTTTTAAAAAATCAACATGTTGTTATCACTATGTGAAAGAATTATAAACGATTACATATACATTTGCCGTTCTTCTCCAACTCAGTCATTTTTTATTTGTTTATAGGATTACGTTGTTTCTCAGAAAAGTGGGAAAAAATTTTTCTTACAATGAGAGACAATTTATAGGTTAAAAAAAATATTTTTCCTGTATTAAAAGTCTGATCGTATACTTTTATTACTCAATCCTTAAAGGAATCGTAGTGGGAGAGAAATGCATGCTTACGATTTCCCTCCTCCAACCACGCCCACTTCAGCTGAATTACCTTTTTCTGTTTACGAAGGCTTTTTCTTTTTCTTCTTCTTCATTTTTTTTAAGAAAGCATGGCAGTTGCCGATTAGGCACTCTCTACTCCAATGGTCCTAAGAAGTTGGCCGTCCTATTAAGGTCGGACATCAACGTTACCCCTATTAAGGGACGGACGAATTAAAATCCAAGCCGAAGAAGGGAATCCAAGGCGGATCCAAGGCGTGATACAAAGGTTCTTTAAACACCATACCAAATGGGTGGTTTTCACAAAGACATGATCTGACCACTTTTGGAGCACATTCGATTAATTTTTGTTATTTGGGACCTATTACAATTCCTCCACGCCCTAGTAAAGAGTAAATGTTATATTGAAATTCTGTTCCGACAATATCAGCTTTTTTAATAATTCTTAAATAGCCGTGCAAGTGGTGCAGTGGCTAAAGAACCGTTCTATGTATCCTTGGATCCAGGTTCGATTTACGGCTTCGGTTTGGTCGTTCACATGTTCATTGTTTCATAAGGGTAACGTTTGCTATAAATGGGTACTCCCATAATAAAATGGCCAGTAATTCGGGTCTTATTACTGTTGAATGCTTCATGAGCAAGTGCCCGCCCTTTCAATATATAAATATTTCAATTAAAGTGATGATTTCATTTATATTTCGAAAAAAGGAAATATACACATTGCTCTACACCATGCAGACGAGATATACAGGCTATGGCGCTGACATTTTTCAGTCGTAGAGGAAGGTCACCATAGAAGGGGGTGTCCTTCCTTGATTATCTCGGACTACGATTTGTTTCTTAAATTTTTAAATTTTAAAAGTGTTTTAGAAAAAGATTAATTTTATTTCTTTTTAGCCCAAATGAAAATTGCGTTTTATTATTTTTAGATAGTATGTTTTTGGATTCAGTACCAATTTTAAATGTTAAAGTCCATCACTTTTTAGAAAAGTGTTCCAAACTGACATTCTGTTCACACAATTTTATAGAGATATGCAAAAACTTATTTAGTTCTTAAAAACTAAATCATGAATAAAATAAATTATTTTCTTTTTATGTATACACTATGATGTGTAATTTGATTATATACAATGGGCAAATAATTTCATTTCTATCTGTATTTAAAAAAAAAGAAAAAAAAACACGAAATTAAATTATATGCAAAAACTGCCAGTTTAAGACTAAGGGGAACTGATTTGAAGAATAGAATAAAGCTCTTCAATTAACAAAGAAATACTCTGATTTATTTTAAAAAATATTTTCTCTCAAAAACAGATATAACATCCTTCGAATGTATACTGATATCAAAGAAAGATTATTGTTTATGGGCTTAAAGAAGAAAAAAAAAAAAAGAAAGAAAAAAGCATGACTGAAGTCTTACAGTCTTAAAAATGTCAAAGAACTTTTATTAGGGAATTGAAATTATATTCTATACCACCACAAATTAAAAGAACTAAATATTTTCTAGAAATTCTCCTATTTTTGTTCGCGATATGTGTGATATATGTCAGATCCCGTGTCTAGTACTAATCCGTGCTTTCGGATTAATAAATCTATATATATATAAATGCATGTGCGTATGTTTGACGTTGAAAAGTTCCAAAATCGTTTGACATTTCACCAAGAAAAATGGTACACCTTAGTCTTTTATCATGGAGAAGGTTTTTATGCTATACATTTTTCTCTATGATGCCGCTAATTCGCGCTGCAGAACGTCATATTTTATTCAACCGTTTGCTATGAAAAGCTTATTGTGACGATAATTGGTACGTATGGATATTTGAACACGTAGATTATTTTTACACTATCCGTTTTGCCATGAATTGCGGCTAGACGGGGCTGCAGTATGTTGAATTCTATTCCGTTCGACCGTTTGCCATGAAAGTAGCGGTCAAGCGATTTGATGAAAATTGGTACACATGGATATTTGAACACGGAGTATATTTTTATACTATCCATTTTTCAATAACTTGCCGCTAGATGGCGCTGCAGAGCGTCGTATGCTTTTCCGTTCGACCGATTGCTATGAAAATACCATTCAACCAAGTTTGAGGGAAAATTCCATTTATCGATATTTGAGCTGAGAGAATATTTCTTGCATTATCCACTCTGCTATAACTTGCCGGTAGACGGCGCTGCAGAGCGTCGAATTTATTTCCTTCAACCGCTCGCTATGAAGATACCGCTCAACTGATTTTGATGAAAATTGGTACACACGGATACTTGAAGACGTAGAATATTTTTACACTATCCATTTTCTGTAACTTGCTGCTAGATGGTGCTGCAGAACTTCGAATTCTATTTCGTTTAAGCGCTTGCTCCGAAAATACCAGTGAACCGATTTTGATGTCTATTGATACATTTGGATATATGAACATGGAGAATATTTTTACACCATCCGTTTTGCTATAACTTGCCGCGAAATGGCGCTGATGCACATCAACTTCTATATCGTTCGAGCAATGGGCATAAAAATTTAAACTTTCACATTTGAGCGCGGAGAATACATTCGAACTATTCATTTAGCTGTTATTCACTACTAGATGAGACTGCATCGCATTATTGCTTTAACTCGCCATTAGATGGCAATGCATCGCACCAACATCTTGACCGATCTCTATGAAAATTGATATACATAGATACTTGAACACGGAGAATATTTTCGTGTTTTCTTTTTTGCTATAAATAGCTACTTCATTGTACTATAGCACATCATTACTTTAACTCACCAATAGATGGCGCTGCAACGTATTGACTTCTTACTTTAATTCGTCGCTTGATGGCGCTGCAGCATATAAAGAGTGTTCTACTTATCGCTATGAAAATTCGTATAGATCGATATTCGAACACGGAGAATGACGTTATCCATTTTGCTATAACTTGCCAATTGATGTCACTTCAAACCAATAACATCAGGACTCTTCAACTGATCGTTATGGAAGTTCGTAAACATACATGTTTGAACGAATAGAATATTTTCACGGCATCCGTTTAGCTATAACTTGCTTTCTGTACCGTTACACCGTTTGCTATGAAAATACCGTTTAGCTGATTTATGAAAATTGGTACACATAGATATTTGAGCACGGAGAATACTTTTACGCTATCCATTTTGCTATGACTCTTCTCTAGATGCCGAGGCAGCACACCAACTTCAAAGCCGTTCAACCGTTAGAAGTTGGTATACATACACATTTGAGCCAGTGGCGGCCGGTGGTCAAAACTGTTAGTGCAGCCGGAAGCATATGAGCCCCCCCCCCCTTCCCTTCGGACAGGATTGGAAAATTTTTTTGTTACTGAATTCGAAAGCTGGCGGATTAAGCCCTCACCGAGGAAAAAAAAAAAGGAATTACATAAAAAATGGAAGAGTTCCTATTTTACTTCCATAAAAAGGACATAAATTTCAACCAGCCGCTCTTATCCTCAAAATTGCATTAATCCGTGTCTGATTCGAAGTTTCCTTAGATTTTTCTTTTGTAACGATAACTTGAGAAGAAAAGGGAAAAAAAAGAAAACTTACTTATTTTTTATAAGTCAAATCAATCCTCTTTTCTTTTAAACATGCGAATCCGTCAGTGATGTCCCCATAAAAATGCGTTGTTTTAATTCAGATATCAAAAATTTTAAAAGCTCTTTAAAATTTCCCATGTTTAAAGAATTTTCTCGCTCGCCATGTCCTCTAAATGCCAGTTTTTGCTTACTTAAAAACAATACTACTTTGATGGGTAATTGTCCATTCATAAGCGTCTATTCAGGCCTACCTTCTTGATAAATTCAGCAATATAAAGTCGAGAGTTTTCAAAACATATATTCTCCTTACCCCCTCCCTCCTTCTAGTCCGAGCCGATCAGTTAGTCGAGTTCTCAAGTTCAGCCGCCGTTAAAAAATCTTTCATCGACTGTATCAGCTGCATACTCCCATGCCGGAGAGGCTGCTTACGTAGTCGTTGTCATGGATACGGTGCTGCCAATTTTCTTTTCAGTGCTCTGGGCTGAACCAAAGTTTTTCCCAATTGAATTGCGGGAAGATTAAAGTGCTTTTTTTCTGAATGAGCGATCCGGCCACAATACGTTTTTTTGTGTTTGGTTTTTTTCGGAGATTTTTTAAATTTACCGTAGGAATTCCACAATTCTAATCTGAATTTAGGAAAATTAGTAGAATAAATTATTTTAAAGTATGTGGTGATAATTTCAAGTGCAGCCCGGCTGTACTTGCTGTATCCCACGAGCCGCCACTGATTTGAGCAGAGAAAATGTTTTTTTAGTATTCGTTTGGCTGTACTCACCACTTGATGGCACTGCAGCTAGGTCCGATTTCCAGGAGTGCATTCGGGTCAAGCGCCTGGGCCCCCAAATTGTTCTTTAAGTTTAGAAATTTATATATTTTGCAAAAGCTTTCGAAAGAGTTTCCCCTAATTAAATTTTTGCCCAAGGCCCCCAACTCGGAAAATCATCCCCCGACTGCAGCAACTGATTTCGATGAAAATTGGTACACACAGAAATCTTAGCACGGAAAATACTTTGATGCTATCCAGTTTGCTATGACTAGCCGCTAGATGGCGTTGCAGCGCACCAACTTCAACCTGTTCTACCGATCTTAAAAATTGGTCAAGTTACACATTTGAGCTGAGAGAATATATTTTTTTAGCATTCCTTCTTCTGTAGCTCACCACTAGATGGCAGTGGAGCACATTATTACTTTAACTCGACACTAGATAGCACTTCAGGAACTAACTTCTTGATCGTTCAATTAACCGCTCTGAAAATTGGTATACATCCATTTTCCTTAACTCGCGCTTTGATGGCGCTGTAGCGCATTATTACTTTAATTCGCGACTAGGTGACCGTGCAGCGTATCTTGACCGTTAAACTGTTTGCTATGAAAATTGGTACGCATAAATATTTGATCATGAAAATATTTTGATGTTATCCATTTTGCAAAATCTTCGACAGTTGTTGGCGCTGCGCGGAATTATCTTCTTCACCGCCGTGAAATTCTTTATGCATATTTATTGAACACTTATAATATTTATGCGATATCAATTTTGCTATATCTATTTATTATGATAAATAGTAATTACAACAAACCGTAATATAAAAAAAAGAATCCATTCTTTCGCAGTCGAAGATTGGGTCATTCAGCTAGTTTCTTATATGGAAGAAAATTAAACAAAAACCCGGACTTTTCTCAGAAAGTGCCAAGTATAATAATTAATAAGTAAATAAATAAATTTTCAGATTTGAAAGTTGTTCAAAAAATTTTTTATAAGTTTAGCCATTTAAATAAATAAATCCTTCTAATATTATAAATGTAGATGTTTGTTACTCTTTCACGCTGAAACGCTTTGACTGATTTGGATGAAATTTAGAATAAAGACAGTTCATAAAAAAGCAAGTAAAAATAAAAAAAAAACATACCACAATTTTAACGCAAATTTTAAAATTCATATTTACCCTTTTTTTTAAGCTTATATGTGTGTTCAGTTACAGATGTTGTACAAGAACATCATAAAATTTAAATATATACCAAACGAAAAAAGGGAAATTGGTTACGGGCTATTGGCACCGTTATCGTACCGAACAGCCACTCCTTCACTATACCGCAGATGGAATCCACGGAATTGGAGAAGCTACCGTTCTGACATTTTCGGACAAACAAACAACCACATGTGTTGTCGAAGGAGGAGATGCACGATTATATCCCCTCCTTCCACCTTTCCTATTTTTATTTACAATGCTTTTTATAGAAGAAAAAATAAATAAAAAAACCGATTTTGACTACCTCTAAATTTAATTATAATATTCAGCCTTCAGCTGAAATTAGTTTCCCCTCCGCTAAAGAGGTTCTTTGACAGAACCTTTTAATTTGTATTGGCAGCCATGTACAGGATGTATTTGCATGTAAATCAAACGGGGAGAAACCAACCGTTCTTCCAGTGGTGTCAAGTATTTTAAACAATCCGGTATTTCGGGGAATTCGAAGCCATTGCTTATAGCTAATTCTGGTATTGGCAATTTAATCAAACAATCGTAACATGTTTTGCAAAATTTGCCAATATCATCGATATCTTTGTAAAAGACTAGTTTTATAAAGTCCGTTGTCGCTCCTTTGGACAGTAAAGTTGTTTTGGAATGGGTTCTTATTGACTTTTTGAACCACAGTCGATCACAACAATAGCATTGGTGGATTGGACCATCAGCAACAGCTTCGAAAAATTTCTCAGCTAATTTACGAAATTCTAGTTCTTCACACCTTACATTTAGATCAGTATCTGTTCTTGGTCTTTTCGATGGTATATCTAGACAGAGTCGTAAACGTTTTCTGTCTTGTCTTCTGGATTTGGATTCCGCTTCTTGAGCACGAAAATCTGGATCTTCCCTTTTTCTTTGCATAAATAGACGGTTAGTTTCACGATGACTTTCTTCCGGATTAGACAACTGGCGAGGACGGCCAGCGCGGCCTTGAACAACAGTCCCGGGTATTTTCTTCTGATATTTAACGATGTAATACTGAAAGTAGAGCGTGAAATACCAAGCCTACGAGCTATTTCACACTGATCCCGCAAAAATGAAAATTTTAGAAATGCCACGACAGAACACCACCACTTGCTCCGAGGAGGGACAAAAGTTTGAACGCGACTCTGGAAACAAATCCAAGTTCTGAAAAATGAAATCGGAACCTCGGGAACTTGACAGCCAGTCGCAGACGCTCTGACAAAATCTTACAGTTTCCCCTTTTGTTTCATCTGACGTTACTTTGAAATTTTTCAAGTATACATTATTCCAATCATGTGTCGGATCTTGGTGTGTTTCAAATTTCCGTGAGATCTGTAAGATTTTATTTACTATCAATTATCATCCACGACTTTTTTCGTCTGCCGAAAACTATTACCCTCTTTAGCGAAGGGTAATAAGCAAAGGCGTTGCCAAAAGCGGGGACGCAGGATCCTTTCCCACCCTCTTTCCCTACCCAAAATACCTATTTTAATGTAGATAACCTTTTCATTTACGTAAAAGTGATAAATTAATAAAGATGTATCAAGGAGAATTTTTTAAAAAATCAACATGTTGTTATCACTATGTGAAAGAATTATAAACGATTACATATACATTTGCCGTTCTTCTCCAACTCAGTCATTTTTTATTTGTTTATAGGATTACGTTGTTTCTGAGAGAAGTGGGAAAAAATTTTTCTTACAATGAGAGACAATTTATAGATTAAAAAAAATATTTTTCCTGTATTAAAAGTCTGATCGTATTCTTTTATTACTCAATACTTAAAGGAATCGTATCGTAGTGGGAGAGAAATGCATGCTTACGATTTCCCTCCTCCAACCACGCCCACTTCAGCTGAATTACCTTTTTCTGTTTACGAAGGCTTTTTCTTTTTCTTCTTCTTTTTTTTTTTAAAGAAAGCATGGCAGTTGCCGATTAGGCACTCTCTACTACAATGGTCCTAAGAAGTTGGCCGTCCTATTAAGGTCGGTCATCAACGTTACCCCTATTAAGGGACGGACGAATTAAAATCCAAGGCGGATCCAAGGCGTGATAGAAAGGTTCTTTAAACACCATACCAAATGGGTGGTTTTCACAAAGACATGATCTGACCACTTTTGGAGCACATTCGATTAATTTTTGTTGTTTGGGACCTATTACAATTCCTCCACGCCCTAGTAAAGAGTAAATGTTATATTGAAATTCTGTTCCGACAATATCAGCTTTTTTAATAATTCTTAAATAGCCGTGCAAGTGGTGCAGTGGCTAAAGAACCGTTCTATGTATCCTTGGATCCAGGTTCGATTCACGGCTTCGGTTTGGTCGTTCACATGTTCATTGTTTCATAAGGGTAACGTTTGCTATAAATGGGTACTCCCATAATAAAATGGCCAGTAATTCGGGTCTTATTACTGTTGAATGCTTCATGAGCAAGTGCCCGCCCTTTCAATATATAAATATTTCAATTAAAGTGATGATTTCATTTGTATTTCGAAAAAAGGAAATATACACATTGCTCTACACCATGCAGACGAGATATACAGGCTATGGCGCTGACATTTTTCAGTCGTAGAGGAAGGTCACCATAGAAGGGGGTGTCCTTCCTTGATTATCTCGGACTACGATTTGTTTCTTAAATTTTTAAATTTTAAAAGTGTTTTAGAAAAAGATTAATTTTATTTCTTTTTAGCCCAAATGAAAATTGCGTTTTATTATTTTTAGATAGTATGTTTTTTGATTCAGTACCAATTTTAAATGTTAAAGTCCATAACTTTTTAGAAAAGTGTTCCAAACTGACATTCTGTTCACACAATTTTATAGAGATATGCAAAAACTTATTTAGCTCTTAAAAACTAAATCATGAATAAAATAAATTTTCTTTTTATGTATACACTATGATGTGTAATTTGATTATATACAATGGGCAAATAATTTCATTTCTATCTGTATTTTAAAAAAAAAGAAAAAAAACACGAAATTAAATTATATGCAAAAACTGCCAGTTTAAGACTAAGGGGAACTGAGTTGAAGAATAGAATAAAGCTCTTCAATTAATAAAGAAATACTCTGATTTATTTTAAAAAATATTCTCTCTCAAAAACAGATATAACATCCTTCGAATGTATACTGATATCAAAGAAAGATTATTGTTTATGGGCTTAAAGAAGAAAAAAAAAAAAGAAAGAAAAAAGAATGACTGAAGTCTTACAGTCTTAAAAAGTCAAAAAACTTTTATTAGGGAATTGAAATTATATTCTATACCACCACAAATTAAAAGAACTAAATATTTTCTAGAAATTCTCCTATTTTTGTTCGTGATATGTGTGATATATGTCAGATGGCGTGTCTAGTACTAATCCGTGCTTTCGGATTAATAAATCTATATATATAAAATGCATGTATGTAGACGTGTATGTATGTATGCATGTGCGTATGTTTGACGTTGAAAAGTTCCAAAATGGTTTGACATTTCACCAGGAAAAATGGTACACCTTAGTCTTTTATCATGGAGAAGGTTTTTATGCTATACATTTTTCACTATGATGCCGCTAGGTGGCGCTGCAGAACGTCAGATTTTATTCAACCGTTTGCTATGAAAAGCTTATTGTGACGATAATTGGTACGTATGGATATTTGAACACGTAGATTATTTTTGCACTATCCGTTTTGCCATGAATTGCGGCTAGACGGGGCTGCAGTATGTTGAATTCTATTCCGTTCGACCGTTTGCCATGAAAGTAGCGGTCAAGCGATTTGATGAAAATTGGTACACATGGATATTTGAACACGGAGTATATTTTTATACTATCCATTTTTCAATAACTTGCCGCTAGATGGCGCTGCAGAGTGTCGTATGCTTTTCCGTTCGACCGATTGCTATGAAAATACCATTCAACCAAGTTTGAGGAAAAATTCCATTTATCGATATTTGAGCTGAGAGAATATTTCTTGCATTATCCACTCTGCTATAACTTGCAGGTAGACGGCGCTGCAGAACGTTGAATTTATTTCCTTCAACCGCTCGCTATGAAGGTACCGCTCAACTGATTTAGATGAAAATTGGTACACACGGATACTTGAAGACGTAGAATATTTTTACACTATCCATTTTCTGTAACTTGCTGCTAGATGGTGCTGCAGAACTTCGAATTCTATTTCGTTTAAGCGCTTGCTCCGAAAATACCAGTGAACCGATTTTGATGTCTATTGATACACATGGATATATGAACATGGAGAATATTTTTACACCATCCGTTTTGCTATAACTTGCCGCGAAATGGCGCTGATGCACATCAACTTCTATATCGTTCGAGCAATGGGCATAAAAATTTAAACTTTCACATTTGAGCGCGGAGAATACATTCTAACTATTCATTTAGCTGTTATTCACTACTAGATAAGACTGCATCGCATTATTGCTTTAACTCGCCATTAGATGGCAATGCATCGCACCAACATCTTGACCGATCTCTATGAAAATTGATATATATAGATACTTGAACACGGAGAATACTTTCGTGTTTTCTTTTTTGCTATAAATAGCTACTTCATTGTACTATAGCACATCATTACTTTAACTCACCAATAGATGGCGCTGCAACGTATTGACTTCTTACTTTAATTCGTCGCTTGATGGCGCTGCAGGATATATAAAGAGTGTTCTACTTATCGCTATGAAAATTCGTATAGATCGATATTCGAACACGGAGAATGACGTTATCCATTTTGCTATAACTTGCCAATTGATCTCACTTCAAACCAATAACATCAGGACTCTTCAACTGATCGTTATGGAAGTTCGTAAACATACATGTTTGAACGAATAGAATATTTTCACGGCATCCGTTTAGCTATAACTTGCTTTCTGTACCGTTACACCGTTTGCTATGAAAATACCGTTTAGCTGATTTATGAAAATTGGTACACATAGATATTTGAGCACGGAGAATACTTTTACGCTATCCATTTTGCTATGACTCTCCTCTAGATGCCGAGGCAGCACACCAACTTCAAAGCCGTTCAACCGTTAGAAGTTGGTATACATACACATTTGAGCCAGTGGCGGCCGGTGGTCAAAACTGTTAGTGCAGCCGGAAGCATATGAGCCCCCGCCCCCATCCCTTCGGACAGGATTGGAAAATCTTTTGTTACTGAATTCGAAAGCTGGCGGATTAAGCCCTCACCGAGGAAAAAAAAAGAAATTACATAAAAAATGGAAGAGTTCCTATTTTACTTCCATAAAAAGGACATAAATTTCAACCAGCCGCTCTTATCCTCAAAATTGCATTAATCCGTGTCTGATTCGAAGTTTCCTTAGAATTTTCTTTTGTAACGATAACTTGAGAAGAAAAGGGAAAAAAAAGAAAACTTACTTATTTTTTATAAGTCAAATCAATCCTCTTTTCTTTTAAACATGCGAATCCGCCAGTGATGTCCCCATAAAAATGCGTTGTTTTAATTCAGATATCAATAATTTTAAAAGCTCTTTAAAATTTCCCATGTTTAAAGAATTTTCTCGCTCGCCATGTCCTCTAAATGCCAGTTTTTGCTTACTTAAAAACAATACTACTTTGATGGGTAATTGTCCATTCATAAGCGTCTATTCAGGCCTACCTTCTTGATAAATTCAGCAATATAAAGTCGAGAGTTTTCCAAACATATATTCTCCTTACCCCCCTCCCTCCTTCTCGTCCGAGCCAATCAGTTAGTCGAGTTCTCAAGTTCAGCCGCCGTTAAAAAATCTTTCATCGACTGTATCAGCTGCATACTCCCATGCCGGAGAGGCTGCTTACGTAGTCGTTGTCATGGCAACGGTGCTGCCAATTTTCTTTTCAGCGCTCTGGGCTGAACCAAAGTTTTTCCCAATTGAATTGCGGGAAGATTAAAGTGCTTTTTTTCTGAATGAGCGATCCGGCCACAATACGTTTTTTTTGTGTTTGGTTTTTTTCGGAGATTTTTTAAATTTACCGTAGGAATTCCACAATTCTAATCTGAATTTAGGAAAATTAGTAGAATAAATTATTTTAAAGTATGTGGTGATAATTTCAAGTGCAGCCCGGCTGTACTTGCTGTATCCCACGAGCCGCCACTGATTCGAGCAGAGAAAATGTTTTTTTAGTATTCGTTTGGCTGTACTCACCACTTGATGGCACTGCAGCTAGGTCCGATTTCCAGGAGTGCATTCGGGTCAAGCGCCTGGGCCCCCAAATTGTTCTTTAAGTTTAGAAATTTATATATTTTGCAAAAGCTTTCGAAAGAGTTTCCCCTAATTAAGTTTTTGCCCAAGGCCCCCAACTCGGAAAGTCATCCCCCGACTGCAGCAACTGATTTCGATGAAAATTGGTACACACAGAAATTTTAGCACGGAAAATACTTTGATGCTATCCAGTTTGCTATGACTAGCCGCTAGATGGCGTTGCAGCGCACCAACTTCAACCTGTTCTACCGATCTTAAAAATTGGTGAAGTTACACATTTGAGCTGAGAGAATATATTTTTTTAGCATTCCTTCTTCTGCAGCTCACCAGTAGATGGCAGTGGAGCACATTATTACTTTAACTCGACTCTAGATAGCACTTCAGGAACTAACTTCTTGATCGTTCAATTAACCGCTCTGAAAATTGGTATACATCCATTTTGCTTAACTCGCGCTTTGATGGCGCTGTAGCGCATTATTACTTTAATTCGCGACTAGGTGACCGTGCAGCGTATCTTGACCGTTAAACTGTTTGCTATGAAAATTGGTACGCATAAATATTTGATCATGAAAATATTTTGATGTTATCCATTTTGCAAAATCTTCGACAGTTGTTGGCGCTGCGCGGAATTATCTTCTTCACCGCCGTGAAATTCTTTATGCATATTTATTGAACACTTATAATATTTATGCGATATCAATTTTGCTATATCTATTTATTATGATAAATAGTAATTACAACAAACCGTAATATAAAAAAAAGAATCCATTCTTTCGCGGTCGAAGATTGGGTCATTCAGCTAGTTTCTTACATGGAAGAAAATTAAACAAAAACCCGGACTTTTCTCAGAAAGTGCCAAGTATAATAATTAATAAGTAAATAAATAAATTTTCAGATTTGAAAGTTGTTAAAATTTTTTTTTATAAGTTTAGCCATTTAAATAAATAAATCCTTCTAATATTATAAATGTAGATGTTTGTTACTCTTTCACGCTGAAACGCTTTGACTGATTTGGATGAAATTTAGAATAAAGACAGTTCATAAAAAAGCAAGTAAAAATAAAAAAAACATACCACAATTTTAACGCAAATTTTAAAATTCATATTTACCCTTTTTTTTAAGCTTATATGTGTGTTCAGTTAAAGATGTTGTACAAGAACATCATAAAATTTAAATATACACCAAACAAAAAAAGGGAAATTGGTTACGGGCTATTGGCACCGTTATCGTACCGAACAGCCACTCCTTCACTATACCGCAGATGGAATCCACGGAATTGGAGAAGCTACCGTTCTGACATTTTCGGACAAACAAACAACCACATGTGTTGTCGAAGGAGGAGATGCACGATTATATCCCCTCCTTCCACCTTTCCTATTTTTATTTACAATGCTTTTTATAGAAGAAAAAATAAATAAATAAGCAAAGGCGTTGCCAAAGGCGGGGACGCAGGATCCTTTCCCACCCTCTTTCGCTACCCAAAATACCTATTTTAATGTAGATAACCTTTTCATTTACGTAAAAGTGATAAATTAATAAAGATGTATCAAGGAGGAATTTTTTAAAAAATCAACATGTTGTTATCACTATGTGAAAGAATTATAAACGATTACATATACATTTGCCGTTCTTCTCCAACTCAGTCATTTTTTATTTGTTTATAGGATTACGTTGTTTCTGAGAAAAGTGGGAAAAAATTTTTCTTACTATGAGAGACAATTTATAGATTTAAAAAAATATTTTTCCTGTATTAAAAGTCTGATCGTATTCTTTTATTACTCAATACTTAAAGGAATCGTATCGTAGTGGGAGAGAAATGCATGCTTACGATTTCCCTCCTCCAACCACGCCCACTTCAGCTGAATTACCTTTTTCTGTTTACGAAGGCTTTTTCTTTTTCTTCTTCTTTTTTTTTTTAAGAAAGCATGGCAGTTGCCGATTAGGCACTCTCTACTACAATGGTCCTAAGAAGTTGGCCGTCCTATTAAGGTCGGCCATCAACGTTACCCCTATTAAGGGACGGACGAATTAAAATCCAAGGCGGATCCAAGGCGTGATAGAAAGGTTCTTTAAACACCATACCAAATGGGTGGTTTTCACAAAGACATGATCTGACCACTTTTGGAGCACATTCGTTTACTTTTTGTTATTTGGGACCTTTTACAATTCCTCCACGCCCTAGTAAAGAGTAAATGTTATATTGAAATTCTGTTCCGACAATATCAGCTTTTTTAATAATTCTTAAATAGCCGTGCAAGTGGTGCAGTGGCTAAAGAACCGTTCTATGTATCCTTGGATCCAGGTTCGATTCACGGCTTCGGTTTGGTCGTTCACATGTTCATTGTTTCATAAGGGTAACGTTTGCTATAAATGGGTACTCCCATAATAAAATGGCCAGTAATTCGGGTCTTATTACTGTTGAATGCTTCATGAGCAAGTGCCCGCCCTTTCAATATATAAATATTTCAATTAAAGTGATGATTTCATTTATATTTCGAAAAAAGGAAATATACACATTGCTCTACACCATGCAGACGAGATATACAGGCTATGGCGCTGACATTTTTCAGTCGTAGAGGAAGGTCACCATAGAAGGGGGTGTCCTTCCTTGATTATCTCGGACTACGATTTGTTTCTTAAATTTTTAAATTTTAAAAGTGTTTTAGAAAAAGATTAATTTTATTTCTTTTTAGCCCAAATGAAAATTGCGTTTTATTATTTTTAGATAGTATGTTTTTTGATTCAGTACCAATTTTAAATGTTAAAGTCCATAACTTTTTATAAATGTGTTCCAAACTGACATTCTGTTCACACAATTTTATAGAGATATGCAAAAACTTATTTAGCTCTTAAAAACTAAATCATGAATAAAATAAATTATTTTCTTTTTATGTATACACTATGATGTGTAATTTGATTATATACAATGGGCAAATAATTTCATTTCTATCTGTATTTAAAAAAAAAGAAAAAAAAACACGAAATTAAATTATATGCAAAAACTGCCAGTTTAAGACTAAGGGGAACTGAGTTGAAGAATAGAATAAAGCTCTTCAATTAACAAAGAAATACTCTGATTTATTTTAAAAAATATTCTCTCTCAAAATCAGATATAACATCCTTCGAATGTATACTGATATCAAAGAAAGATTATTGTTTATGGGCTTAAAGAAGAAAAAAAAAAATGAAAGAAAAAAGAATGACTGAAGTCTTACAGTCTTAAAAAAGTCAAAAAACTTTTATTAGGGAATTGAAATTATATTCTATACCACCACAAATTAAAAGAACTAAATATTTTCTAGAAATTCTCCTATTTTTGTTCGTGATATGTGTGATATATGTCAGATCCCGTGTCTAGTACTAATCCGTGCTTTCGGATTAATAAATCTATATATATAAAAATGCATGTGCGTATGTTTGACGTTGAAAAGTTCCAAAATCGTTTGACATTTCACCAAGAAAAATGGTACACCTTAGTCTTTTATCATGGAGAAGGTTTTTATGCTATACATTTTTCTCTATGATGCCGCTAATTCGCGCTGCAGAACGTCAGATTTTATTCAACCGTTTGCTATGAAAAGCTTATTGTGACGATAATTGGTACGTATGGATATTTGAACACGTAGATTATTTTTGCACTATCCGTTTTGCCATGAATTGCGGCTAGACGGGGCTGCAGTATGTTGAATTCTATTCCGTTCGACCGTTTGCCATGAAAGTAGCGGTCAAGCGATTTGATGAAAATTGGTACACATGGATATTTGAACACGGAGTATATTTTTATACTATCCATTTTTCAATAACTTGCCGCTAGATGGCGCTGCAGAGCGTCGTATGCTTTTCCGTTCGACCGATTGCTATGAAAATACCATTCAACCAAGTTTGAGGGAAAATTCCATTTATCGATATTTGAGCTGAGAGAATATTTCTTGCATTATCCACTCTGCTATAACTTGCCGGTAGACGGCGCTGCAGAACGTCGAATTTATTTCCTTCAACCGCTCGCTATGAAGGTACCGCTCAACTGATTTTGATGAAAATTGGTACACACGGATACTTGAAGACGTAGAATATTTTTACACTATCCATTTTCTGTAACTTGCTGCTAGATGGTGCTGCAGAACTTCGAATTCTATTTCGTTTAAGCGCTTGCTCCGAAAATACCAGTGAACCGATTTTGATGTCTATTGATACATATGGATATATGAACATGGAGAATATTTTTACACCATCCGTTTTGCTATAACTTGCCGCGAAATGGCGCTGATGCACATCAACTTCTATATCGTTCGAGCAATGGGCATAAAAATTTAAACTTTCACATTTGAGCGTGGAGAATACATTCTAACTATTCATTTAGCTGTTATTCACTACTAGATGAGACTGCATCGCATTATTGCTTTAACTCGCCATTAGATGGCAATGCATCGCACCAACATCTTGACCGATCTCTATGAAAATTGATATACATAGATACTTGAACACGGAGAATATTTTCGTGTTTTCTTTTTTGCTATAAATAGCTACTTCATTGTACTATAGCACATCATTACTTTAACTCACCAATAGATGGCGCTGCAACGTATTGACTTCTTACTTTAATTCGTCGCTTGATGGCGCTGCAGCATATAAAGAGTGTTCTACTTATCGCTATGAAATTTCGTATAGATCGATATTCGAACACGGAGAATGACGTTATCCATTTTGCTATAACTTGTCAATTGATGTCACTTCAAACCAATAACATCAGGACTGTTCAACTGATCGTTATGGAAGTTCGTAAACATACATGTTTGAACGAATAGAATATTTTCACGGCATCCGTTTAGCTATAACTTGCTTTCTGTACCGTTACACCGTTTGCTATGAAAATACCGTTTAGCTGATTTATGAAAATTGGTACACATAGATATTTGAGCACGGAGAATACTTTTACGCTATCCATTTTGCTATGACTCTTCTCTAGATGCCGAGGCAGCACACCAACTTCAAAGCCGTTCAACCGTTAGAAGTTGGTATACATACACATTTGAGCCAGTGGCGGCCGGTGGTCAAAACTGTTAGTGCAGCCGGAAGCATATGAGCCCCCCCCCCCTTCCCTTCGGACAGGATTGGAAAATTTTTTTGTTACTGAATTCGAAAGCTGGCGGATTAAGCCCTCACCGAGGAAAAAAAAAAAGGAATTACATAAAAAATGGAAGAGTTCCTATTTTACTTCCATAAAAAGGACATAAATTTCAACCAGCCGCTCTTATCCTCAAAATTGCATTAATCCGTGTCTGATTCGAAGTTTCCTTAGATTTTTCTTTTGTAACGATAACTTGAGAAGAAAAGGGAAAAAAAAGAAAACTTACTTATTTTTTATAAGTCAAATCAATCCTCTTTTCTTTTAAACATGCGAATCCGTCAGTGATGTCCCCATAAAAATGCGTTGTTTTAATTCAGATATCAAAAATTTTAAAAGCTCTTTAAAATTTCCCATGTTTAAAGAATTTTCTCGCTCGCCATGTCCTCTAAATGCCAGTTTTTGCTTACTTAAAAACAATACTACTTTGATGGGTAATTGTCCATTCATAAGCGTCTATTCAGGCCTACCTTCTTGATAAATTCAGCAATATAAAGTCGAGAGTTTTCCAAACATATATTCTCCTTACCCCCTCCCTCCTTCTCGTCCGAGCCAATCAGTTAGTCGAGTTCTCAAGTTCAGCCGCCGTTAAAAAATCTTTCATCGACTGTATCAGCTGCATACTCCCATGCCGGAGAGGCTGCTTACGTAGTCGTTGTCATGGCAACGGTGCTGCCAATTTTCTTTTCAGCGCTCTGGGCTGAACCAAAGTTTTTCCCAATTGAATTGCGGGAAGATTAAAGTGCTTTTTTTCTGAATGAGCGATCCGGCCACAATACGTTTTTTTGTGTTTGGTTTTTTTCGGAGATTTTTTAAATTTACCGTAGGAATTCCACAATTCTAATCTGAATTTAGGAAAATTAGTAGAATAAATTATTTTAAAGTATGTGGTGATAATTTCAAGTGCAGCCCGGCTGTACTTGCTGTATCCCACGAGCCGCCACTGATTTGAGCAGAGAAAATGTTTTTTTAGTATTCGTTTGGCTGTACTCACCACTTGATGGCACTGCAGCTAGGTCCGATTTCCAGGAGTGCATTCGGGTCAAGCGCCTGGGCCCCCAAATTGTTCTTTAAGTTTAGAAATTTATATATTTTGCAAAAGCTTTCGAAAGAGTTTCCCCTAATTAAGTTTTTGCCCAAGGCCCCCAACTCGGAAAGTCATCCCCCGACTGCAGCAACTGATTTCGATGAAAATTGGTACACACAGAAATTTTAGCACGGAAAATACTTTGATGCTATCCAGTTTGCTATGACTAGCCGCTAGATGGCGTTGCAGCGCACCAACTTCAACCTGTTCTACCGATCTTAAAAATTGGTGAAGTTACACATTTGAGCTGAGAGAATATATTTTTTTAGCATTCCTTCTTCTGTAGCTCACCACTAGATGGCAGTGGAGCACATTATTACTTTAACTCGACACTAGATAGCACTTCAGGAACTAACTTCTTGATCGTTCAATTAACCGCTCTGAAAATTGGTATACATCCATTTTGCTTAACTCGCGCTTTGATGGCGCTGTAGCGCATTATTACTTTAATTCGCGACTAGGTGACCGTGCAGCGTATCTTGACCGTTAAACTGTTTGCTATGAAAATTGGTACGCATAAATATTTGATCATGAAAATATTTTGATGTTATCCATTTTGCAAAATCTTCGACAGTTGTTGGCGCTGCGCGGAATTATCTTCTTCACCGCCGTGAAATTCTTTATGCATATTTATTGAACACTTATAATATTTATGCGATATCAATTTTGCTATATCTATTTATTATGATAAATAGTAATTACAACAAACCGTAATATAAAAAAAAGAATCCATTCTTTCGCGGTCGAAGATTGGGTCATTCAGCTAGTTTCTTACATGGAAGAAAATTAAACAAAAACCCGGACTTTTCTCAGAAAGTGCCAAGTATAATAATTAATAAGTAAATAAATAAATTTTCAGATTTGAAAGTTGTTAAAAATTTTTTTTATAAGTTTAGCCATTTAAATAAATAAATCCTTCTAATATTATAAATGTAGATGTTTGTTACTCTTTCACGCTGAAACGCTTTGACTGATTTGGATGAAATTTAGAATAAAGACAGTTCATAAAAAAGCAAGTAAAAATAAAAAAAACATACCACAATTTTAACGCAAATTTTAAAATTCATATTTACCCTTTTTTTTAAGCTTATATGTGTGTTCAGTTAAAGATGTTGTACAAGAACATCATCAAATTTAAATATACGCCAAACAACAAAAGGGAAATTGGTTACAGGCTATTGGCACCGTTATCGTACCGAACAGCCACTCCTTCACTATACCGCAGATGGAATCCACGGAATTGGAGAAGCTACCGTTCTGACATTTTCGGACAAACAAACAACCACATGTGTTGTCGAAGGAGGAGATGCACGATTATATCCCCTCCTTCCACCTTTCCTATTTTTATTTACAATGCTTTTTATAGAAGAAAAAATAAATAAATAAGCAAAGGCGTTGCCAAAGGCGGGGACGCAGGATCCTTTCCCACCCTCTTTCGCTACCCAAAATACCTATTTTAATGTAGATAACCTTTTCATTTACGTAAAAGTGATAAATTAATAAAGATGTATCAAGGAGGAATTTTTTAAAAAATCAACATGTTGTTATCACTATGTGAAAGAATTATAAACGATTACATATACATTTGCCGTTCTTCTCCAACTCAGTCATTTTTTATTTGTTTATAGGATTACGTTGTTTCTGAGAAAAGTGGGAAAAAATTTTTCTTACTATGAGAGACAATTTATAGATTTAAAAAAATATTTTTCCTGTATTAAAAGTCTGATCGTATTCTTTTATTACTCAATACTTAAAGGAATCGTATCGTAGTGGGAGAGAAATGCATGCTTACGATTTCCCTCCTCCAACCACGCCCACTTCAGCTGAATTACCTTTTTCTGTTTACGAAGGCTTTTTCTTTTTCTTCTTCTTTTTTTTTTAAGAAAGCATGGCAGTTGCCGATTAGGCACTCTCTACTACAATGGTCCTAAGAAGTTGGCCGTCCTATTAAGGTCGGCCATCAACGTTACCCCTATTAAGGGACGGACGAATTAAAATCCAAGGCGGATCCAAGGCGTGATAGAAAGGTTCTTTAAACACCATACCAAATGGGTGGTTTTCACAAAGACATGATCTGACCACTTTTGGAGCACATTCGATTAATTTTTGTTATTTGGGACCTATTACAATTCCTCCACGCCCTAGTAAAGAGTAAATGTTATATTGAAATTCTGTTCCGACAATATCAGCTTTTTTAATAATTCTTAAATAGCCGTGCAAGTGGTGCAGTGGCTAAAGAACCGTTCTATGTATCCTTGGATCCAGGTTCGATTCACGGCTTCGGTTTGGTCGTTCACATGTTCATTGTTTCATAAGGGTAACGTTTGCTATAAATGGGTACTCCCATAATAAAATGGCCAGTAATTCGGGTCTTATTACTGTTGAATGCTTCATGAGCAAGTGCCCGCCCTTTCAATATATAAATATTTCAATTAAAGTGATGATTTCATTTATATTTCGAAAAAAGGAAATATACACATTGCTCTACACCATGCAGACGAGATATACAGGCTATGGCGCTGACATTTTTCAGTCGTAGAGGAAGGTCACCATAGAAGGGGGTGTCCTTCCTTGATTATCTCGGACTACGATTTGTTTCTTAAATTTTTAAATTTTAAAAGTGTTTTAGAAAAAGATTAATTTTATTTCTTTTTAGCCCAAATGAAAATTGCGTTTTATTATTTTTAGATAGTATGTTTTTTGATTCAGTACCAATTTTAAATGTTAAAGTCCATAACTTTTTATAAATTTGTTCCAAACTGACATTCTGTTCACACAATTTTATAGAGATATGCAAAAACTTATTTAGCTCTTAAAAACTAAATCATGAATAAAATAAATTATTTTCTTTTTATGTATACACTATGATGTGTAATTTGATTATATACAATGGGCAAATAATTTCATTTCTATCTGTATTTAAAAAAAAAGAAAAAAAAACACGAAATTAAATTATATGCAAAAACTGCCAGTTTAAGACTAAGGGGAACTGAGTTGAAGAATAGAATAAAGCTCTTCAATTAACAAAGAAATACTCTGATTTATTTTAAAAAATATTCTCTCTCAAAAACAGATATAACATCCTTCGAATGTATACTGATATCAAAGAAAGATTATTGTTTATGGGCTTAAAGAAGAAAAAAAAAAATGAAAGAAAAAAGAATGACTGAAGTCTTACAGTCTGAAAAAAGTCAAAAAACTTTTATTAGGGAATTGAAATTATATTCTATACCACCACAAATTAAAAGAACTAAATATTTTCTAGAAATTCTCCTATTTTTGTTCGTGATATGTGTGATATATGTCAGATCCCGTGTCTAGTACTAATCCGTGCTTTCGGATTAATAAATCTATATATATAAAAATGCATGTATGTAGACGTGTATGTATGTATGCATGTGCGTATGTTTGACGTTGAAAAGTTCCAAAATCGTTTGACATTTCACCAGGAAAAATGGTACACCTTAGTCTTTTATCATGGAGAAGGTTTTTATGCTATACATTTTTCTCTATGATGCCGCTAGGTGGCGCTGCAGAACGTCAGATTTTATTCAACCGTTTGCTATGAAAAGCTTATTGTGACGATAATTGGTACGTATGGATATTTGAACACGTAGATTATTTTTGCACTATCCGTTTTGCCATGAATTGCGGCTAGACGGGGCTGCAGTATGTTGAATTCTATTCCGTTCGACCGTTTGCCATGAAAGTAGCGGTCAAGCGATTTGATGAAAATTGGTACACATGGATATTTGAACACGGAGTATATTTTTATACTATCCATTTTTCAATAACTTGCCGCTAGATGGCGCTGCAGAGTGTCGTATGCTTTTCCGTTCGACCGATTGCTATGAAAATACCATTCAACCAAGTTTGAGGAAAAATTCCATTTATCGATATTTGAGCTGAGAGAATATTTCTTGCATTATCCACTCTGCTATAACTTGCCGGTAGACGGCGCTGCAGAACGTTGAATTTATTTCCTTCAACCGCTCGCTATGAAGGTACCGCTCAACTGATTTTGATGAAAATTGGTACACACGGATACTTGAAGACGTAGAATATTTTTACACTATCCATTTTCTGTAACTTGCTGCTAGATGGTGCTGCAGAACTTCGAATTCTATTTCGTTTAAGCGCTTGCTCCGAAAATACCAGTGAACCGATTTTGATGTCTATTGATACACATGGATATATGAACATGGAGAATATTTTTACACCATCCGTTTTGCTATAACTTGCCGCGAAATGGCGCTGATGCAAATCAACTTCTATATCGTTCGAGCAATGGGCATAAAAATTTAAACTTTCACATTTGAGCGCGGAGAATACATTCTAACTATTCATTTAGCTGTTATTCACTACTAGATGAGACTGCATCGCATTATTGCTTTAACTCGCCATTAGATGGCAATGCATCGCACCAACATCTTGACCGATCTCTATGAAAATTGATATACATAGATACTTTAAGACGGAGAATACTTTCGTGTTTTCTTTTTTGCTATAAATAGCTACTTCATTGTACTATAGCACATCATTACTTTAACTCACCAATAGATGGCGCTGCAACGTATTGACTTCTTACTTTAATTCGTCGCTTGATGGCGCTGCAGCATATAAAGAGTGTTCTACTTATCGCTATGAAAATTCGTATAGATCGATATTCGAACACGGAGAATGACGTTATCCATTTTGCTATAACTTGCCAATTGATCTCACTTCAAACCAATAACATCAGGACTGTTCAACTGATCGTTATGGAAGTTCGTACACATACATGTTTGAACGAATAGAATATTTTCACGGCATCCGTTTAGCTATAACTTGCTTTCTGTACCGTTCAACCGTTTGCTATGAAAATACCGTTTAGCTGATTTATGAAAATTGGTACACATAGATATTTGAGCACGGAGAATACTTTTACGCTATCCATTTTGCTATGACTCTCCTCTAGATGCCGAGGCAGCACACCAACTTCAAAGCCGTTCAACCGTTAGAAGTTGGTATACATACACATTTGAGCCAGTGGCGGCCGGTGGTCAAAACTGTTAGTGCAGCCGGAAGCATATGAGCCCCCGCCCCCATCCCTTCGGACAGGATTGGAAAATCTTTTGTTACTGAATTCGAAAGCTGGCGGATTAAGCCCTCACCGAGGAAAAAAAAAGAAATTACATAAAAAATGGAACAGTTCCTATTTTACTTCCATAAAAAGGACATAAATTTCAACCAGCCGCTCTTATCCTCAAAAATGCATTAATCCGTGTCTGATTCGAAGTTTCCTTAGAATTTTCTTTTGTAACGATAACTTGAGAAGAAAAGGGAAAAAAAAGAAAACTTACTTATTTTTTATAAGTCAAATCAATCCTCTTTTCTTTTAAACATGCGAATCCGCCAGTGATGTCCCCATAAAAATGCGTTGTTTTAATTCAGATATCAATAATTTTAAAAGCTCTTTAAAATTTCCCATGTTTAAAGAATTTTCTCGCTCGCCATGTCCTCTAAATGCCAGTTCTTGCTTACTTAAAAACAATACTACTTTGATGGGTAATTATCCATTCATAAGCGTCTATTCAGGCTTATCTTCTTGATAAATTCAGCTATATAATGTCGAGAGTTTTCCAAACATATATTCTCCTTACCCCCTCCCTTCTTCTCGTCCGAGCCAATCAGTTAGCCGAGTTCTCAAGTTCAGCCGCCGTTAAAAAATCTTTCATCGACTGTATCAGCTGCATACTCCCTATGCCGGAGAGGCTGCTTACGTAGTCGTTGTCATGGCAACGGTGCTGCCAATTTTCTTTTCAGCGCTCTGGGCTGAACCAAAGATTTTCCCAACTGAATTGCGGGAAGATTAAAGTGCTTGTTTTCTGAATGAGCGATCCAGCCACAATACGTTTTTTTGTGTTTGGTTTTTTTCGGAGATTTTTTCAATTTACCGTGGGAACTCCACAATTCTAATCTGAATTTAGGAAAATTAGTAGAATAAATTATTTTAAAGTATGTGGTGATAATTTCAAGTGCAGCCCGGCTGTACTTGCTGTATCCCACGAGCCGCCACTGATTTGAGCAGAGAAAATGTTTTTTTAGTATTCGTTTGGCTGTACTCACTACTTGATGGCACTGCAGCTAGGTCCGATTTCCAGGAGTGCATTCGGGTCAAGCGCCTGGGCCCCCAAATAGTTCTTTAAGTTTAGAAATTTATATATTTTGCAAAAGCTTTCGAAAGAGTTTCCCCTAATTAAATTTTTGCCCAAGGCCCCCAACTCGGGAAATCATCCCCCGACTGCAGCAACTGATTTCGATGAAAATTGGTACACACAGAAATTTTAGCACGGAAAATACTTTGATGCTATCCAGTTTGCTATGAATTGCCGCTAGATGGCGTTGCAGCGCACCAACTTCAACCTGTTCTACCGATCTTAAAAATTGGTGCAGTTACACATTTGAGCTGAGAGAATATATTTTTTTAGAATTCCTTCTTCTGTAGCTCACCACTAGATGGCTGTGGAGCACATTATTACTTTAACTCGATACTAGATAGCACTTCAGGAACTAACTTCTTGATCGTTCAATTAACCGCTCTGAAAATTGGTATACATCCATTTTGCTTAACTCGCCCTTTGATGGCGCTGTAGCGCATTATTACTTTAATTCGCGACTAGGTGACCGTGCAGCGTATCTTGACCGTTAAACTGGTTGCTATGAAAATTGGTACGCATAAATATTTGATCATAAAAATATTTTGATGTTATCCATTTTGCAAAATCTTCGACAGTTGTTGGCGCTGCGCGGAATGATCTTCTTCGCCGTGAAATTCTTTATGCATATTTATTGAACACTTATAATATTTATGCGATATCAATTTTGCTATATCTATTTATTATGATAAATAGTAATTACAACAAACCGTAATGTAAAAAAAATAATCCATTCTTTCGCGTTCGAAGATTGGGTCATTCAGCTAGTTTCTTATATGGAAGGAAATTAAACAAAAACCCGCACTTTTCTCAGAAAGTGCCAAGTATAATAATTAATAAGTAAATAAATAAATTTTCAGATTTGAAAGTTGTTCAAAAATTTTTTTTATAAGTTTAGCCATTTAAATAAATAAATCCTTCTAATATTATAAATGTAGATGTTTGTTACTCTTTCACGCTCAAACGCTTTGACTGATTTGGATGAAATTTAGAATAAAGACACTTCATAAAAAAGCAAGTAAATAAATAAAAAAAAAAACATACCACAATTTTAAGGCAAATTTTAAAATTCATATTTACCCTTTTTTTTAAGCTTATATGAGTTCTTAAACTACACACTGACAACGGCAAGTCCCTCAAAAGGAAAACTCCTGAATTAAACGAATCCGATGAGGAATCTCATACCGAAAAAGTTCCCCACATTGATGATGCGGGCGAGACTAGTGCCATACTCCCTGAAGTGCCAAACCACGATCCAAGCGAGGACCTACGCATGGAGGTGGGAAATGAACCACAGCCCCCAACTCCACCCAAGATGAAAATCACCAAGCAGACCATCTATGCTGAACTGAAATCTAACTATGCTAACGACCTGGATGCTTTATCCAAAATTATTGGTAAGGATTTCGAATCCAAGCTTACAGGTGATAAGCATAAGATCGTTCTCAACGACGAATCCAAGTTCCTGGCTGTTCAAGCCTATTTCAAGGAGAAGGGAATTGGCTTCCAGACAATGGACCCCAGAGCTCAACGACCTAAGAAAGTTGTCATTAAGGGTATCCCGGCC
>JAWZYV010020184.1:0-22129 GCA_038373885.1 Cheiracanthium punctorium | reverse complement strand
GTTTTGTCAGCATATTTTAATCGGTATAAAGCCTTAAAACGTCTTTATAGTACTCATAAGCAATTTCAGTTATAAATTAGATAAAATACCAAACCTATATAAGAAATAATAAAACATAATAAGTCTGAAATGATAGCCGTATCTATACGATGACTATTGGAAATATCCATAATACATTTATAACATACATTGCTCATGTTGGTTATAGGATTTTATGTATGTTAAATGTAGGAAAAAATAGGAATGACTGACGTTTCTCGATAGTGAATGGATCACTTTTTCTTTATTTACCTGAACATAGTTTTTAGAGTGTACTCCTTTAAAAACATTGTTTTAGAATTAAGGAATCAAATAAGGTGTTTTATTCAATGAATTAATGTCTTTTAACATAAACACAAACCTAGATGTCAAAAAATCTCGTCCAATTTAAGTTAAATAACATTTTTCAAGTGCTTATATCGTACGTTCTTGAACAAGAAACTATAAAATATGTTTTCCCGCTGATAATTCCCAATCGTAAAATTACTCATACATTTCAGCACAAGGTTTGAACAACAGTTAAGTCATTCCCTAACCTCTTTAAAAAAGCTCTACGTAATTTTGCTCACAGATTCTTACTGTGTTGAGAATTCATGGGATTTCGGCAGATTTATCTCATATTCTTGAAGGTTATTCCCCTACCTCTCTATTGATCAATAGTTGGCTTATTTTAGTCTAGACAAGAAAAAAAAATATATATATTATTTTTTTTATTCCAGTCATCTTGATAACCGATCTCAAAACACTGTGCTCAACTGAATTTCAGGGCCAGAAAATGACGTTTTTCAAAAAGTTGCTTCCATTCTTTCTACACGAAACACTATGTTATCAACTTTTGTGAATCTGGAGTTTTTACAGCACAAGTATATTTGTAACTTCGAATTATATTTATAGCATATGCATTAAACTTATTTTGATTTTTATTTGAAATATCTAGTATTTTAAACCTAGTTGTAGTGACATTTTCAAAATTAAAATCGCATTTCACGTAATTTTATTCAATCAACTTTTAAAACTCTACACATGCATACTGTTCTTCAACTCTATTATAATCCATTGTAAATATTTACTTTTGATACCTCTCTTAATACAAAACAATCGTTTGCATATGAAAACAAAAAACTTTTAAAACAGCTGTTTTAAAATAGCGCGAGACTTGTCAGCATAGTTCATAGGGAAACTTTCACATCACATACTCGAAAAATTAAGTTATTATTTTTTTCTTTAACTAAGAAATTTTACCAGCAATAACCCTTTCTTATTAGACTCGTCAAACAATTTTTTAGCATTAAATATTTTCTAAAAGCGTAGCACTCCGAAAAAGATTGCAATAAGATTCTAAATTTATGAATTTTTTGAAGTTTTAACGCTGACTTATATATAAGAATGGACAGTGCAGCCTTTGAGAATATGACATTGAATTTCCCTGGAACTATTTATTCGATTTATGTTGTCAAGAAAGCGTACCTATAACTGTTATACGAACATACCTCGAAAGTTGCAAAAATATACAAAAAAAAAAAAAAAAAAGTTTAGAAGAAAAGCGACTCCGAAAATTTTAAAATTAATCCTCTCTCTATAGTTTTAGCGATCTTTTTTATATATGTCCAATTCGCAAAATATCGCCATCACACCTGAACAAATTGTGTTAAAGTTCTGCACAAATGCACTATTATTTACAATCTAATCTACAAGATAAACGTATCTGTCTCTTGTGCAGGTTGTTAAATTAAGTCTTATTATATTAACAACTGGCATATTAAATATTGTAACTTAAATGTTGTCGATACTAAAACCGCCATTAATAAACGAATCATACCTGTATACTTTCAAGTGAAAAAGAATTTTTTATAATAATTCACACCAATAATCCTCCAAGGAAAAAAAAGTCATAATTTTTACTTCAAGTTATCAATTATTATTTAAAAGTTATTCATGAATACATTTCACCTCCAAGCTTAAGCAGAAAAATTCGTTTTTTATTATTTGACAAAAAATGCTTTAACATTTTGCCCCTTGATCCTAAAAGTATTCAGTATTCATGTGCTTCTGGAAGATTTATCCCATGATCTTGAAGTATATTCCGTAACTTTCTCCAGGGATCAATAAGTCGGTCTCCATTAGTCAAGAGAAAATACTGAACATATTCCTTCTATTGTTCCTTCGGCGTTTCTGAGAAATCACAATACAAGATGTCTGTCAAAGTGCATCACAGCGTTCCCCCTCAAGTAATGTTTCTGAATAATTTCATTTGAAAAAATTCTACTCCTAAAAATTCTATGTCACAGATTTTAAAATAATTTTACACTTGTATTGCAGTTGTTAGCATATATTTGCAAGGTAAATATTTTCTTATTGGCTTTATTTGTAATTCATTTGATTAAAAAGTAGGTCACTAAAGTTACAGTTCCCAAAACTCATTTTTGGAATCAGTTTACTTTTTAAAGATACTGTTACAAGGTTGAAGGCGTAACTCTATTGTTCTACTACCAAGCAGTTGATCCTCAAATTCTTATCTCTACCCAGAAATTGAAATACCTGTGGAGGTTCCAAATAGTTTAGAGAGATGGCAGCACAATTTTTTTTTCTCCTATCGTTAACCCTCTGGTAACCTTGTGACCATATTGTGGAATTCAAGCTTACCAACACAAGGGTGGAACCTATCGACCTCAAACTGACTACACAGTGACGTCACAATGGTTACTCGTGACCGGAATGTGACAGTCACTTTAGGGTCAATTGGGCGTTACCGCGCTTCATGGATCTAGTGATCTTCATATTTTTCTATATGTTCCTCCACCATGGATCAATAGTTTTATTACTCAAAAGAAGAAATGCTGAAGAAAGATTGTGCTCTTTCTGATTGTTCGCTCTGAGAAATGTGGTTAAAATAAATTATTCAGTTGCGTTTTTTCATGAATCCCACTGTTAGTGAATCCCACTATTATGACTTTACAGCTGTAAAAACAAGCAATCATTTTTTATCCATGTTACAGTATTATGTTTATAAAAAATACAGATATTTTGATAAATATTTTATGACTTATATGTTCGTCATATTTTTTCTCTTTTCATTTGTAGGTAGCGTGTGGTTTTCTGGTCAGTAATCAAGTCGATGTTGACATAAACTCTTTATTAACTTAACTAGTTCACTACTGAACGGAAACAAGGAACTTAAAAATATGGAACTTCCATAACTCTAATAACTGTTCCATCAATATGACAGTTGACGACGATCAGGCAGCAGGACATCGGCACTCAGAATCCTAGGCAGAGATCCCCTAGGGTGCTTGGCATCAGGACCAGGAATGAGTAGGCAGGGCTCCACTAAACCGCTTGGCATCAGAATCAGGAATTAGCAGGCAGCGAGCAGCAACACCCGTTGCTGTGACTGCTGACAGCGTTTTTTCCTAAGCAAGAACTTGGCTGGCCTTTTATCCTTGTTCGCCATGCGCACATTTGCATTTAGCAACTACCGATCGCGCACATTTGAATTTTAGTTCTCGGATCGCAACAGCGATATGCAGCTCGTCTTGCGCACCTCCTCTCGGCGACCAGTCCCCAGTTGGTATCGGACCTTCGACCGCCGTAACTGAGGAAGGGGTGCGCGAGCCTAGAGGCGGCGCCTGCACATTTTTTGTGACCTGAATGGATAATACCTATTACATAATAGTTTCTCTCTTTCTCTACGTTTTTTTCTCCACAATTCTCTGAAGCATTTCCTTTATTCTGAACAAAATATTTATAAAGTCTCTGTATATTTTTTTCACGAATGTATCATAGAATTAAAATGATTCAAAAAATATTGTAGCATTTCTAGAGACAGATAAGAACTATTTTTAATTTTATGCGGAGCTGTTAAAATATTTCATTTATTTTTTGAAAATTTACGATTTATGAATAATCATTAAATTTGGTACTAAGATTTCCTATTAAATTTCTTACACTGTAAACAAAATTTTCTCGTTTGTTTTTTATACGAACGGAAATTACATATTTTTAAATACATTTTATAAAAACCATAATCATATATTAATCTTGTAAACTATCGAAAAATACGTTAGTGCAATTTTCTTTTGCAGAAGTACTCTATATAACTTAATATAAACGCTTTAAATAGAATAATGCCTAATAAATAATAAAGACAATTTATATAAATTCTCATCCAAGTGAAAAATACAATTTAGACCAATATGCATCAATAACACTTAGACATATCATTTTTACTCCAAGTTGTAACTCAGAATTGGAAAGCTAATGATCAATACATTTCACGGCTGAAAATGAACAACAGTACGTCATTTCGTAACCTCCGCGAAGAAAACCCTTCATCATTCTGCTCGCCGATCCTTACAATGTTCAGAATTCATGTGATTCTGACAGACTTATCCCATGATCTTGACGTCTGTTCCTTAACTCTCCCCTGAGATCAATAAGTCGGCTTCCATTAAGTCAAAAGAAAAAAGGCTGAATATATTTTATTTTTCTTGTAACAGGATGGCAAATCACAAAACAATTTTGTGAGCTTTCCAGTGTCCCATCATGTACCGTTTTTTAAATTTTGCCTCTGTGCATTTCCACATCTTCTCGGAAATCAGTATTTTAAAATTGCTTGCTTAAGCTTTTCTTTATTGTATTTTGTATCGATTCTGTTGAATGGTTTTAAAATTCATTAAAGAGAAGAAGTCTTTCTCTCTCTCTCTCTCTCTCTGTGTATATATATATATATATATATATATATATACACAGGGTGTCCCATTTTATTTCTTGAAAAGCGTTTATAGAGATATATAATAAATTACAAAGTCACTTAAATTAGTGCAGAGTTTTATAGAATCGATTAAAACATTCAGCAAGTTAAATATTAAATTTCAGTTAATACAAAATTCATTATCTTTCAAGGCCTCAGAAAAAAAATCACAATTAGTAAAATGTACCCCGTACATAAATTAGGTGATTAACACAGAAGTTTAGCATTTTATCAGGAAAAGTATCGGAGACAAGAAAATAAATATATGCTGACCTGAACTATTTTTCCGTGACTTTCAAAAGGAAAAAAAAAATCATCGCGCTTTTCGAGTTATAAAGGCCCTATACAAATTACAAAAGAAATCAATGATTTCATAAATACACACATTTGCTATTATTAGTATTGTATAGCCCCTCACCAACGTTTAAACATATCTCTGAGCCTTTCTTTGATGAAAGGCTGAGATTTTGTATATAATGTAATTAAAGCATCAGGCAAATACTAATATGGATTTTATATATATTATGGATACTGATATGGATTATGGATGATTATACATCGATACTAATATGGATTTTTTCTGTACTAGGGCTGTACAAAAATTTAAATTATTCTATTTATTTTGATTGAATCTTTTGAATATTTCAATCAATATCACAAAAATTTTACCTTCTTTTAACGTAACTTAGCAATTTATTGTATATGTCAGTATTCTGCATTGTATATGATCCATACTTACAAAGTAGAAGCCTAGATCATTTTTTTTGAGACAACCTTTATATATGTCCAAAGGGATTAAAAACTCTTGGAAAAATCATGTAACGGGACAAACGGAAACCAGACGGTTAAGAACCACAATGCGATATGAATTAGAGTAGATTACTTTTTTTTTTTTTTAATAATTCCAAAAGTTTGTCTTAAAAGTTACTAGATCAAAAAAAAAAAAAAAAAACTCAAAGCAATAAAAATAAAAATAGTAATTTATCTGACTTTGCAAAAGCTGCTCTCACCAACTCCGAAAGCCACTGGACTTGAAATGAGCAGCGATCATCTAACTATTTTTTCCTGATGCTGAAAAAAAATGTTACTTTGCTTGGATTTGACCTTCTTCAGGAAACTAAAATTACATTAAATGTTACTGAAAATAAGTACAGTTTTAGGATGAACTTTAAAATAATATAGCCTTGTGAAACCCCTATTGTTGTAAGCAACTGTAAACTACAACAAAATGAAGGGTAACAGTTAACTACATCCCAACGGCTTGAAACGGATGCTCCTCTTCGCAAACAGCAGACAGTCCTCAAAGTAGGGGAGCAGACCTACTGCGTTCATTGACCAACATATTAATCCCGGAAACAGCCACAATGTTTCGGTTCTTATTTATCGGAGGATCCCAAATAAGAAAAATCTGTTGATAAAGGAGCCTGATTCTCTAATAGGACAAGGTATCATTGAAGAATGCGAAAGGCCGTATGCCTCTGTTGCGGTTTTGATTCATTTATAGTATTTTTATGGAGACGTATATATGTATATGTATGTGTGTGTGTGTATGTATCTGTTCTGTATGTGAGAGAATGGGGTTTTTGATTGAGCTCAAATTATGTATATATATTATAGATCACGCTCTTAACACCAGTATTTGATTTTGGTGCGTGTACAACTGATAATTTATTAGGTTGGGCAAAAGGAATTCTTATGCATCGCGGCCTACAGACGTTAATCATTTAAGACACTCTAGAGTCTAAATAGTACATTCCTATAAGCTAAAATTGTGTATGTGTAGTATAGGTCAACGTTCCACAACCTGTAAAGATTTAGTGTGTGTAGGACTCATAATTTTATACAGGGCTGCAAAAAATATACTTTTTATTCATTACAAACAAGTTTTCGGAAAGTCGAATGGAGCCACTCCATTTTTATTTTATTTTCCCTACTTTTTAAAATTAAAACTCCTAGGAATAAATTGCTGTTTTACAGTAGTGTCAACTCTTTTAGCAATACTTGCCAACAAATTTTTATTTTTATTTCAACGCCAATACTTTGGATAGAAAATGTCTAGTGACCACATTTATATGTCTAGGGAACCCATATAAAAACATACAGACTAAATTCAAGGGGATTTAAACTGTGATGGCAAGTATTCTTAAGAGAAGTCATGTTATTTAGTCAGAATGTTCACTCTTTTTATTCAAACGTTTCTCACTCGGCCATGCACGTCTCCCAATGAAGGATACAATGGTACAACCGGCAATATGTAGATTATAGAGAAACCGATGGCCCTTTTCAAAATTTATTTAAATCATTTTATAAAAAAAACAATTTTTGCATTCCAATATTACATTTTACAATCAAAATAACTAAGAAATTTATAAAATGTAACAAATAACTTAGGTATCGCCATTCTTCCCTACTTCAAAGATGTGACTTATCACGTAACTTTTTGTAAAAAGACGACTGCTATATCTTATTGTAAAGGTGTCGATAAAGAATCATAATGTAGAAGAAGCATTTAAGCAAATTGGTATAGGTTAATTAATATAAATATTACCATACTGAACTACTGCTTTAGACGGCATATTATATCTGAATGTTGTACTACAAAATTCAAAAAGTTCTTAAAAATGTTTCCTATATTTTGCCATGAAGACCACTAACAATGAATGAAGTCTTACACGTTAAATCAACTTATCATACACCTTACTGGCAAGATTTAGCTCGAATATTTTCTTCTTAGAGTGGGCACAAGCTGTTTATACGCATTGCCTGTTACTAGACCAAAAGCACTGATCATTTTATTATGAAGGCGTCTAATAGGTGAATTAGCGTTACATACTATGAAACGAAGAACGAAATGGCAGCCAAGCCAATTCTGGGAATAGAAACCGAACCCTTGGGGAGGTATAATGGTTCTCTGGCCACTGCAAAACGTAAACAACATAAACAATAATATGGAAGTGGCGTAGAATGTGTAAATTCAACACAGGATTATTTTAAATGTCATCAATCTTAAACTACCGTAAGTAAATGCAGTTTTTTTTAGAATTTCCATGAACTTTATGAACTTCATATATTTATTATTATAAATGGTAAGCCTTTTCTTTTTTTTTAAGTAAATGCATTTATACTTATTTTTTTTATTTTATTATTATTATTATTTTGTTGTCAGAGAGACAATTTTTTGTTTCTGTTCAAGCTCATTTTTAAACTTACTTACACAGCCAGCTTTCCAAACAAATGATACGTACTTACATATATGCATATGCATACACCTATAAAGAGATTTTTAAAAAATTAAAAAAAAACATTTATTCTTCTAGGTTAAATGATGATATTCTATCATAAATCAAAACATTTATCTCTCACGCAACAAAATCTCAGAATTTTAAACAATCACAATACCACGTGATGTAAATTAAAATCTCCACATAAGCGATATTGAAATTTCTCTACTTATAAAGCTTAAGGTTGTGAATTTGTCCGTTTACTTTACACAAAATTTAAATTAGGTGATAAGAGGAAATTCAATCTACAAGATTCTCAAAAGTATGAATTATTGCAAATGGGCTACAACTCCGCTAAAATTTAAAATCCATGGCTAGCAGTCATCAGCTACAATTTATGCACAGGACGTTTCAATTACCCGACTCATTAAACTGAATACTTTAATGTTCATGCATTTATCAAATACACGCACTAACTTAAAGGAATTCGCACTTCATAAGATGAATTATGGAGACTTACAGGTTCTCATTTATGAGCGTTACAAAATCAGCTCGTGAAACACGGCATACCAACTAACATGTCTTAAATGGTACCTCTGAAATTGGACGCTTAAGTATAAATTTGCATGATTTTCAGTGTTGAGTAATAGCTTACCTTAAGCAGCGAGAACCAAAATTGTAAGAAGCGTATGAAGAAGGTTGCATACTGACGTTTATTTGTATAGAAAAGCTTCATGCGCAAATATGAAATTGCGACTGCGTACGTGGCACGCATCTGATTCGCTGCAGAATTAGCAGAAATTGCTTTATATGAGTATCTTCCAAATTTGTGATTCAGGTTAATAAATTATCAAATAATTTTTCGATTCATAGAAGTAACTGAACTTTTATATAGCACTGTTATGCTTATACGTTTTATCATCACAAAAACTTAAAATAGACTTAAGATAAGATATATTTGTTACGGGTAAAAAGCGAGAAATATTACATAATTTTTGCAGAAAGGTTTCGTTTCCGAAGATATAGCGTAAACTACCTATGCACAATTCGGACTCTCGAATTCGCAAACATACCCCGCATTTTTAAGTAAAATATGTACGGCGGAAAGTATACCTTGGACGTTCAGAACTTCTGCATTTAAATCGTTTTGTGTTCTAGAAAGCCAGATAGGTTTGTTTTTCCATTCATAGAGGGCGCTACCAAAAATGAATTTTCTAGGAGAAAAAAGAAAAATTTGATTATTTGAGAAAAACCACTAAAATTTCAATGAGTAACTGCCTAAGGTGTAAAGATCCAGTCCTTTGACCTATCGCGCGGCTGTTTATCTAACAATATGGTGTTTTGGTCAGTTTTCTTGGTAACGTTCAGGTAAGGCTTCTTTGGTTGCGTGAATATACGTTAGAACCCCCCTTAAAGAGTTGTCTGACCACGGATCTACACCCTTGCCAGTAAGCCTTTGCATGGATTTACCTTAACACAACAATTCAATGAGTCGTTTTAACGATCACTTAACATTTCAGTGAACTGTATCAAGTCATGCTCCGTATAGTAGCTTAAGCATGCATGTGAGTATTAAAATAATAGTTTTGTAATACGCACATAGGTGTCAGTAAAATATTTAATTCTGAAAGTGTCAGAAATACCGCGAAAAAAATTCTTTGGGGGTTATTTTTATATCATAATGTTTTTTAGAGTGCAGGAAGGCTTCTGGACATCTGTCAAAAATATACAAAAGCGTTTCTGAACACTTTTTACGACAGATGAAGAAACGTTCCTTAAGTTTTAAAGTACAATTGCTACTCCATATTTTAGGTTAACTTTTCGGATCCTTTTTTTTTCAGCGTAGAGTTGTTTACAAATACAATACGTTTACTAAAAAAAAGGGTGTTTAGTATTGATTTGCGAGCATCAAGACAACCTTTGCGGCGGTTTTGTTGCATTAATAATTCTATAATCTATATTTAAATTCAGAAAAATCATGTTAATGAACTGATGTAACACTTGGCAATTTTAGTTTATTTGGCGTGGGGAAAACTCCCCTACATTATTCAGAAGAATCACTTTAAAGATTAAACACTGCAACTCTTTACTTTTCTCGAGCTCTTTATGTTATTTCAAAAAAGATTTATATATATATATATATATATATATATATATATATATATATATATATATATATATATATATATACACGATTTAAATATGTATACATATATTCATGCGCCTTCCAAAAGTAAATCTTGTTTAAATAATTTTTGAAATGAATTCAATCAAAAAAAATTTTATTTTAAATCAGGCCAAAAAAATATTGAATTAATATAAGTACAAAAAAGGTTTCTGCTTCACATTATAAATTGTGTAAGTTCAAAACTGTCATTTTCTTGTTAATGAAGAGAAAAAAGTTATTTAAATAAAGTGTCAGTCATAAGTCAAATAAATTATTATAAAAATACATTAATAACTTGTTCAAATCACGATTTTACTTTGAAACTGAAAGGTTGTGAAAGACGAACGTAAAAGAGATTTTTTAAATTAATCGTAATGCTTCTCTTACATTAACAATATAGATAGAAAAACAAAATTTCTATTCATTTAAAAATCTTGCACAAAACTTTAAATAAAATAACGCATTAATACAAATTATTAAGTGCCTTTTGTTACGAACCGAACAAAAACAGGCAGTTTTTACTAATTTTCTGATAAAATATTCTGATTTTAAACTGATGAACTAAAATTAAAAAAAAAACCTAAAATGTTGACACATTTAATTAAATTATTTTTTTCATAACTTTTAGTAATATTTAAAAGAACTTTGTTTTGCTATGAAACAAGTAATTTAAGTTGGAGTCTCCTGCAATGCTATTAAATTTCAGTTACTAGCAGTTTATTTAAGCTTATTAACAGATATTTTACTTCACAGCTTATAAGTTCTGATGCAATTATAAAGGAGTTAAGATAAAAACAATAATGATAATAATACATTTTTTTATGAAATTTAAAACTAAATCTTATTACAGTTTTACTTTGCCTTTAACGCGCTGCACCTTTTATTCTAAATGATCACCTTTTAACTTCACACAATCTATGGACATTTATCTGTCGGAGCCCACACTACCCCCTTTGAACCTAGCATAGGTACTTTCCTTAACGAAGTTTAACTTTTCAAATTGGGATGTGGGTTTTGGAACGCTTCAACTTACAGACTGACCACAATTTACAGTCGAGAAGACTTAAATCTGAACTGCAGGAAGGCTTATTTTTGTCGAGCGAATTCTCTTTCAAACAGCGCTGGGCCGTTTTTGCCTTACAATGAGAAGCAGAGATCCACGCGAAAGAACTATCGTGTCCACTGAACATGTTCACGTACAAATGAACAATTCCACCTAAGATAGTGTCTTCATACACGTTTGCCAAGGTTTTCACTCCATTCTTGAAAAAATAAGTCAGAACAGACAACGTCACTAATTTTTGTATAAAAACTTATTGTTTTATTTTCTCAGTGCAAGCGAATAAATATTTACAAAAACGTAAATTTGAACAGTGCTCAGACAAAATCTCCTTATCACATTTTTTAGACCGTTAGTAGTATAAATTTCGTATTAACAAAAAGTGCGCTTTAATAATGTACTTTATTAAAATTCTGTTACATATATTTTGTAAAAAATATAGTCTGCAACCTCTTCTACTAAATAATAATACGTACTAAAAACAAAAGTATGTCACTGCAAATGGTAGACGGCCGAAGTGTGAAGGTCCCGGGTTCGGTTCCCATCGCTCGGCTGTCGACCTAACCGTTCGGAGTTTTCCGTGGGTTTCATAGCGAAACTAGCGTAATACGGGAAACTAGCGTAAATATGGGTTAGGACCCCTTAAAAAGACACCCACGGAGCGCATACCCCCTTCCCTTGTGTTATCCCTCTGACGTGGATTTATAAGCGGAATTTGGACCAAGCATACAAATCCGAAATGCATGTTACACAAACAAGCAAACAAAGACCAGAGCAAACACGCTGGAGAGCAGAAATTTAGAGATAATACAATTTTTGTCCGAATGTAGCTCTAAGCGACACATTCAGTGACGTGAGCTGTCCTCTCTTGGCAAATAAATAATAAATAAATTTTTGTCCGAACTTTTTCAGTAGGAAAGGCTTCTTAAGGATATAAATTAGTAATTTGTAGCTTTAGTCCTCCTACGTGTTTTGCACATAGTAATATGTGTGAAAATTTTTAATTAAAAAAAATTAGCAAACGTGAATTAGAAAAGTTGAAAGCAGAAATTTTTGAGACAAGCAAATTCTATATTTTTTGAGACGATTAAACTTTAGTTGAAATTAATCATCTCAAAGTAATGAAATACGGTAATATTTAGTACGTAGCAGTTCCATTTACTTTAGGTGTTTAGTTGGATTAAGATCAGGTGATGACGTGACATTTTTTTATACGTCTAAGGCAGTGTGCATACCACCGGATTGTATCCCTGCAATTAGACATGAAAGCAAAGAATCTTAAAATCTGAATGAAATTTACTAAAATGCATGAAATGTGAACAACTGAATATTGAAAAAAAAAATGAAACGACAGATGAATCCAAATCTCATTTGTTTGAAAATGATAGCTGATGTTATATTCATTGTACAAATGGTACCAGAATGCATACTCGGTGCCAAAGTCCAGCAGTAAAACTAGTAAACGTAACAATAATGATCTATTGAGCTTTCCGTCATGATAGTGTTTTCCCCTTCGTATACGTTGAAGGCAATATGGTCTGAAATGCTTACATTTAGTAGATTGCATGCTGCCTATTGCTTACAAAATCGGTATGTGTTTTTATGTAATATTACAATTGCATAACATTATAATATGTTTATATTTCATTCTTTAAATAATCATCTAATGAAGGAAAGATAAAAACAGATTTTGTACTTGCAAAAATCTTTTATTTTTTATCCGAGAATCTTTTAACCTTTCACAGACCGACTTGAGATCCAGGCATATTTTATTTTATTTTTGCATATTTTGTCTTCTAATGCGTTAGTTAAACGTTATTAGTCATTTAAATGGGGAAGAATATTATATACAATTTTCACTGTGTTATCAATTGGGAGGATGGATCATTTCTCACTACACATTTACATTGGTTTCAAAAACAGAATATACTGATAGGTAGTTTAATTAATAAGCGGAATTTTTAGAAATAATAAAAGATTTTATTTTAAATTTATGTAAAGATATGAATTAAGTTTTAATGAAGTGGGGGTGTATCGAGGTAGCTCTGTAAAAATTTATGAAAATGGCTATTGCCATGATTTTTTGTTCAGTTTCCCACTAATGAAAGAAATGCAACAAAAATATTTAAAATCTATTTCAAAAAATCAAGTCATTTTTTAACTTTATCTGCTAATTTTTTAAAGTCACAATTGATAAAATTCAATTTTTCAACAAATTTTTAATTTGGTGTTCCCAATTGGGAACATTGGCCTGTAAAAGGTTAATATGGATTAAGATTGTCATCTGATATGATCATATAACAGTGTACATGTACGGGGCGATAGGGGGCGATTTGTCTGGTTTTTTGAAAAACTATTTTCCTGTGTAAATATTACAAAATTTCCATTTATTATTACTACTATTATTGTTTTAATACATATGAAATTAAAAGCTTTTATTTGCAAAATCAAAGAATCTCCCCTTATACTCTAAATATTTTTGTATTAAAAAATATGTCAGCTTGTGTGTATTTACAACGAAATACAATAATTGTTGGCAAACAGTAACAGAGAGCTGCCTCAGTTTTAAGTAGTTTTGCACAAACGTTGTTTATTTTATGATGCAACTGAAAAACATTTTGCCTTCAAACATTAAATTTTATTAACCGTAATACAATTTTTAAAGTATGAAACTTTATTAGAAAGTTTTCTGTGTATGATTTAGAAATAAATATGACAAATGCAAATTTTATATTAAAATTCTATTAAATGTAACTGTTAAGGATAATGCGATTTTCGAATTAAGCGGACTGTATATTTTGTAAATAACTTCTTTATTTTACATATATACAAGATAATGTAATGCGTGTTACTGCGGATTGGTAGATGCGATGCGAAGTTCTGGAGATAGAAATTGCGCAGTAAAAATTGGAGAGCTTGGCTAAAAAGGGTTACAATAATTCAGAGAAAATTCGCCAAGCTGAGCGTGGGCGTTAACATACCGCCCGACCGTGCAAGGTTACAGACATTGCACACCAAAAAACACAAATGACACAAATAATAACAATTGAAATTAAGAATCTGAGTACACATAAAATTACAAGTTATGAATAAACATACACACATTAATATTAAATACAACATCGTAACAAGATATTTAAGTAAGCTAATTGAAGATTTTTTTTTCTAATTATCAATTGGTAACACCGCCAATTTAGTAATTGGACGTTTATAAGTCCCTGTTGCCGTTTTTACGAGACAGACACGAACAGCGTTATCCTTTCCATAAAATACCTTCTGAATTCTTCCTAGCATCCAGGAGTTAAGAGGCATGTTATCCTCCTTTACTACTACCATAGTGCCTATGCTCACATTGTCCTTTTTAAAGTACCATTTATTTTTCTGTTGTAGATGATTAAGATAATCTCTATGCCATCTAAGCCAAACATGTTGCGTTATTTTTGTTACCCTTTGCCATCGCCTCAGAATATGGTCTGAAAAATCAGTCAAATTTGGTTCACTCATAGCCAAAATTGGTCTACCGATCAAAAAATGAGCGGGAGTTAAAGCTTGCAATTCATTTGCGTCAGACGAAATAGGAATTAATGGTCGTGAATTCAAAATACCTTCAATTTGATTGCAAATGGTTAAGAATTCTTCATAAGTCAGCTTAAGACCACCTACAGCACGTAAAAAGTGAAATTTGAACGATTTCACTCCAGCCTCCCAAATACCTCCGAAATGAGGAGACCTTGGGGGGATGAAGTTCCACTGAATTTTCTCACAGCCTAAATAATTACCTAAACTATGATCTGGATTGTTAACCAACTTATATAAGCGCTTTAATTCATTGTTTGCTCCTACAAAATTACGACCATTATCTGTGAAAATAGTTGAGATCTTCCCTCTTCGCGACATGAATCTTTTTAGAGCGGCTATAAAAGAGTCCGAAGTCAATTCTGAGACGATTTCAAAGTGTACCGCGCGGGTAACAAAACAGACAAAAATTGATACGTAAATTTTTTGAAGGGGTCCCTTCCGTTGATACTTGTTTTTAATGTAGAAGGGTCCGCAAAAGTCTACGCCAGTAACTGAAAAGGGAGAAGTAGGATTACATCTTTCTTTGGGTAAATCACCCATTTTTTGTACTGAAAATTGGGGATTATACTTGTTGCAAATTACACAATTATGCACAATACTTCGAGCTAAATTTCTACCACTTATTGGCCAGAAGTTTTGCCTGGTTAGATGTAAGAGCGTTTGCGCTCCAACATGGCAGTTTTTTAAGTGAATATCTTGCATTAGTAATTTGGAAAAAATGCTATTTTTTGGCAATACTACAGGGTGTTTCACTTCAAAGGGTAGATCAGAATTTTTAAGTCGTCCACCAACTCTAATAACATTTAAATTACTATCTAAAAATGGCGACAAAAATTTTAACTTGCTAGAAGAGGTTACCTGTTTACCCTTCTTTAGCATGTCGTAGTCTTCAGCCAGAGCATTTTGCTGCACCAGCGAAATTAGTTTATACTCACCTTCTTGAATTTCAGAGGCGGAAAGAGAGCCGCTTCTCTTCTGGTTTCTACAATTACTTATAAATCTAAGAACAAAACTAAAAATGTTAATTAGTTTCCTATAATTATTACTGATGCTAAAAAAGGTAGTTAAAAATTCAGAAGAATTTAGAGTCAATAAATTGTGAGTCATATTGTCCTTCAGTTCATTCAAAAAATAGGAGTCAGAAGACACATCATCTTGTGGCTGGTCATCAAAAGGAACAAGTTCTTGAAGAAAAGGCGGGCCATTCCACCACAGGCTATGCTCAGCCAGTTGGTCTGGAACAAGTCCTCTTGAAATAACATCTGCTGGGTTATCTTGCGATGGAACGTGCTTCCAAGTGCAGTTCTCAGTCAATTGTTGTATTTTAGATACCCTGTTTGCTACAAATGTTTTAAGACGATAAGGGGGTGTACGAATCCATGCTAAGGATATGGTAGAGTCAGTGTACATCATTACACTGTCTATTTTAAGATTTAGCGACAGCTCGGTTTTGGTGTATAGTTGAGCTGCGAGAAGACAACCACTGAGTTCAAGTCTAGGAATAGACAATGTTTTCAAAGGAGAGACTCGGGACTTGCTTGCCACAAGTCTACAAGTTGAGGTATCGTCATTCATAATGCATTGTAGATAAATGACTGCGCCGAAAGCTGCTTGAGACGAGTCGGCGAAGCAGTGAAGCACTATTTTGCGAGGAGTATCGACGAGAATCCATCTTGGAATTTTTATCAGTTCAAGGCTCTTTAAAGAAGAAATCAAGTTGTTCCATTCTTCGGTCAGGTTTAGAGGGAGAGTGTCATCGAAACTTAAATTTTGCAACCACAGTTTTTGAAGAAATATTTTCATTTTACAGATAACAGGTCCAAGTAACCCCAATGGATCATATTGTCTTGCGATGGAAGAGAGTACTGTCCTTTTGGTGGGATTGGGGTTCTGACTGCAACCAACCCTAAAAACAAAACAATCCTCGAAATGGAACCAATACATGCCCAAAGTTTTCGAAACATGAGGATCAAGTGAGAATGAGCGTTCTTGGTTTAAATTTGGATGACTATTCAAGAGTTCGTGAGAATTAGAGGACCACTTGTGAAGGGTCATGCCGGCTTTAGCAAACATATCCATGAGTTGCTGCTGGGCAGTTTGTGCGATTTTAAGATCATTCGCACCAGAAATGCCGTCATCCATATAGATGTCACGTAATGCGATTTCTGAAGCTAAAGGATAATTTAATGATTCATCCATTGCGAGTTGCTTCACGGTGCGTATCGCGTAATATGGTGCACAGGATGTTCCATAAGTGACAGTTTTCAGCCTATATGTAATTGCCTTACATGAGCTGTTATCATACCACAAAATGCGTAAATAGTCTCTTTGATGAGGAGCTATTAATATTTGACGAAACATCTTTTTAACATCAAAGGTAAATGCGAATTTATGCGTTCTGAACCTGATTAATAAATCAAAAATATCCTCCACAACGTCACCCTTTAACAAAACATCATTTAAGGAAACTCCGTTAGAACTCGGCGAACTCGCGTTAAATACCACTCTAAGGGGAGTACTTGACGAATCAGCCTTGTAAACCCCATGATGAGGTAAAAAATAATAATTGCTGGGTAATTCCTCCTCAACTACCCCTTCCATGTGATTTAGGGTTTTATACTCCTCCATAAATTCATAATAAAGTCTTTTCATGTGGGGTTCTTTTTCTAATCTTTTAATTAAATTATCCAAGAGTTTTTGTGCAATTTGTTTTGAGTCTCCTAAATTAGGGGGAAATTCTTTCATAGCCATTTCTACAACGTAGCGGCCTTCATTATTCCTCTTATGCGTTATCTTAAAATGTTCCTCACAGAAGACAGATTCCTCACTTACAGAACAATTATTTTCATTAATTGAATCTAATTTCCAAAATCTTTCGATTAAATTGTCAATCGGTTCGTTCTGCGTCACAAGACCACAAAATTTATGGTTAAAGTTTTCTTCTGCACTTGCGCTAGCTATATACCCAAATTTTGAATTTTGAAAGATGAATTTATCAATGACGTATTTACCTGACTCTAAAATTTCAAAAAGGAAGGAAGCTGAGAGTAAAATATCTATTTTATGTGACTGACCCAATTTTGGGTCTGCCAAACATAAACCAGATGGAAGATTAATTTTTTCTATGTTACTATCAGGGGAGGGAACAAAATCTGTTATTTTGGGAATGACTAATAAATCTACAGTCTGGGAAAAGGATTTATCCTTGTTCGTAATATGCGCGGATGTTTTTGAATTTATATGAGTGACACTTTTATTTAAGCCACAGACTGTCATGTTAATTCTAATTTTCTTTAAACCCAAGTCATTAGCTAATTGCGACGAAATAAAATTATTTTCACTTCCTGAGTCAACAAGCGCTCTCGCTGGCAAAAAGGCTCCACAGCCGTTCTGAATATAAACAATCACGGTCGGCAGAAGTGCTGACTCCACCTTGTCTGTACGCTCTCTCTGAGTATGCAACGAAACCGATAAATCACACTGGGTTTCTGAATTACTCGTCTTGCGGTTTTGGGTGCTGGGATCTCCAACTGATAAGGGTTTAACTGAATCTCTTTTGATCCCTGCGTTATAATGAATGTGCAAAAGGCTATTATGATTTAAGGAGCATTGTTTACACTTTCTATCACTTAAACAGCGATTTAATTTATGCATATTTGACAAGCAATTTGTGCAATGAGTATTTTTTATTAAATTAAGCCTGGATGATGGGTCTAATTTCAAAAACGATGCACATTTAAATAAAGGGTGAGGTTGCGTACCCTTGCATGCAATGCAAACATTTTTATTATCATTTTTTGCAAAAAAGGAATGGGATTTTCTATGCGTTTCAAAAGGATGTTTCGGTTTTATGTTAGCACCAACGGTTTGAACATTTTCTAACATCAGACAGCGCTTTTCTAAAAATTCAATGAAATTGCTCCATTCAGGCAATTCTGATGAGACTAAAGAAAGTTCAAACTGTCTTCGCGTTTCTTTATCTAGCTTTTTAACTAGTATATTAATTAGCATTGTTTCCGAAAATGAATTGAGTTCTAAGCCTATCAGTTTAAGTGCTCTAATGTGTTTTTGACATCCGTCAACTATTAGTCTTAAGCCTTTAGCTGATTCATGCGATGGTATATCTAACGACAATAGTTCATTTATGTGACTGTTGACAATTAATCGTTTGTTTTCGAAACGATCTGTTAAAGCTTCAACCAGTGACGAATATGAATCGTCTAGCGTAACTAAATCAGCCGCAGGACCTTCAAGGGTCGATTTCAGGTAATACAGTTTCTGAACATCTGTTAACTTATCATTCTGATGAATTAGATTATCAAATTGGTTCTTGAATGTATACCAGTCCTGGTATTGTCCAGAAAATTTAGGTAAAGGAATTTCTGGTAGCTTTATGTTTACACAATTTGCATTTGATTCTGATATTTTAGTAGTAAAGGTATTATCACAAACTTTATTTGATGGGTAAAGAATTTTTTTAATCCTTACCTCTAAGTTCATGCAATTTTCTTCCAGTTCCAATACTGCATTTTCTAAAGGAACCAAATCGTCATCGTTCTTTACGGCTTCAAAATATTCGAATCGTAAGGCTTCCAATTTCGGCATTAAATTGCGGAGGTGTTCTAGTTTGGTTTCCAGTTCTAATTTGTCTCTCTCCTTATCTTCGTCCAAGTATGCTGCCAGTCTTGTAATTATTCCCTTTAAAGCTCCTCGTTTTCGGTTAATTATGGTGAGGGCATCCTTCACCGACATAATGCGAGAGTATCCAATTTTACCGAAATATGTATAAATTTGCTGATGCGTTCTCCGTCGCGTGCGGACCAAAATGTTAAGGATAATGCGATTTTCGAATTAAGCGGACTGTATATTTTGTAAATAACTTCTTTATTTTACATATATACAAGATAATGTAATGCGTGTTACTGCGGATTGGTAGATGCGATGCGAAGTTCTGGAGATAGAAATTGCGCAGTAAAAATTGGAGAGCTTGGCTAAAAAGGGTTACAATAATTCAGAGAAAATTCGCCAAGCTGAGCGTGGGCGTTAACAGTAACATTTTGTCAATTATATTAAATGTAATATTTTGTCTTCACATAAATCTACCTCGGAAAGTAAAGATGAAAATGAAAATGCAATGAAAAGTCTCTGGAGGTAATTTAAAGAAAAAAATAAATGTTTCAATATAAAATAAAATAAACATTTTAGCTTATAAATTTAGCTTATAACATTATAAAATAAACACAGTTTCTTAGGCGCGCTTTCCTTAGATATTTTAATCACATTTCATTAATTTTGAAGAAAACTATTTTAAAATAAAATTGAATTAAAGATATGTATCTATTTCGTGAATTCATAGCTTGGAATATAACTTAATTTGGTTGTTATGTAATTACAAAAAACTTTGTAATCGCAAATTCATTATAATGTCGAAAATTATTCAAATTACGGATTCTTTGTAAGAAGTTTTATTTATTACAATGCCCATGCTTCTCATAATTACTTTTACTGCATCGTGTGAACATCTCAAGTTTTTCTTCTTTTTCTTTTTTTCTCACAATCACATACTCTGAAAAATTCATTTTAACATTTAAACAATTCGATAATTAAATGAAACTCTTAATTTTGCATCAAAGCCCGGAAAAATTATATTTTCGGTGTGCATTTCACATTCTTAATTAAATAGTACCATACTTGTATGTAGATAATAATTTCAAAAAGTTGTGTTTTTATATTTTAATCTGCACTAACAACAAGTAATTTTTTTTTAATGAAAATACATTCGAGAAGTTATATCATCGTAGTGCATTTAATGAATACTCAGTTTTTAAAAGTACAAAATTATACTTATGCTATTTTTTTAAAGCATAAAATTTTGAAGATTTTGGAGCTATGTTTTAAGGTTTTGCGATTCGAAACTCAGTAGACATCACTAACATTAAAACATCAGTAGTCGCCTTACATGAAAAAATTTAAACACATAGTACATGTAATTACTCAGTTATTACAGACATAAAATACTGCTGTTTCAGATGGCTGCAGGGATTGAAACTACAATGTTTATATTAAGTCACATAGGCCGTTTAACTACACTCATGTCCATAAATTAAGGATAATTCAGAATCACACAGAAATTGATCTGTAAAATAAAAATTTCACCTGTGGAATGATCACACACATCTTTTGAAGAAGAATATGCAAATTACAGGAAACCACCCGATGGCGTGGATGGTACGTCACAATGACGAGAGTGTAAGCGAGGGGTATATAAGGAATGGTGGCAAAGAAGTAAAATTGTTCACAAGCGCTGTGAAAGCCTTTCAGTGCAAAAACCGCATAGTTATGGCACAAAGGAGGCATTTGGATGATGTTTTACGTGGCATAATTATCGGACGACTGGAATGTGGACGTACCCAGATGGAAGTATCCGAGGAACTTGGAATCGCCCAGAGTGTCATCTCCAGGCTTTGGCAACGATTCCAAGATGATGATAATGTGAGTAGACGTTACAGCACAGGTCGCCCCCGAGTTACAACGCCGAATGATGACCGCTATTTGGCAGTTACTGCCAAAAGAAACAGACGGAGTACAGCATCAGCCCTGTCTTGTCAGCTCTCTTCAGCTACCGGTACGACAGTTTCAAGGCAGACCGTGTACAGGCGCTTAGGGCACATTGGCCTATATGTTCGTAGGCCTGTCAGATGTCTTCCACTTACCGCAGCTCACTGTCGCCTGCGATTAACCTGGAGTAGAGAGCATGCATTGTGGACACCGCAACAGTGGTCTTGTGTGATGTTTTCCGACGAGTTCAGGTTTAGTTTGGAGTCTGATTCTCGCCGGACATTCATCTGGAGAGCGCCAGGTACCCGTTACCACCAAGAGAACACCATTGAAAGACACCGTTACGGTGGTGCAGGATGGCTCGTTTGGGGAGGAATTATTCTTGGTTCCAGAACTGACCTGCATGTTCAGAGTGTAACGATGACAGGCCACATCTATCGGGATGTCATTCTGGAACATCATGTACGTTTGTTTCGGGGAGCCATGGGTGCTGAATTTGTGTTTATGGATGACAACGCCCGTCCTCACCGTGCAAACATTGTAGACGAATGCCTTCAATCGGAGGATATCACCCGTATGCATTGGCCAGCATACTCACCGGACTTGAATCCAATAGAGCATGTGTGGGATATGCTTGGCCGACGAATTGCAGCCCGTCAACCCCCTCCCACCTGTCTACCGGAACTTCGGAGTGCATTGCTTGATGAGTGGTGTAATATTCCCCAAGATCAGATTGATCATTTGATACTCAGCAT
>JAWZYV010020183.1:0-21274 GCA_038373885.1 Cheiracanthium punctorium | reverse complement strand
CAGTTTTCTCTGCAATCCATCTGTAATATTAATCATTTATAACACTGAGATATCATAAAATATGTTTTAATAGTAAAGCTTGCATGTAATTTCAGAATTGCAAATCTTCCTATTAAAAATTTTATTTTATTTTTATAATTTAAAAATTGCATGCAAATTTTACCGTGAAAATAACTTTAGATTATTTGCCCATTTCCAAAACGTTCCGAGGGTAATATTTGGATCATATCTAGCCCTGAAAAAAGCATAGATGTATGCTTTTTTCAGGACTAGATATGATCCGAATCCTAAAAGTTGGCTTTTTTATGAAAATTCGAAAAATTCTATTTCATCTTTCCTCCTTTTGTTTTTGTTTTTCTTACTTTTTTGTGTACAAAATAAAGGTTCTGAAAAAAAAAAAATGAAATTTAAGTACAAGAAATAACAGAAAATAAGGTCAATGAAGACATAAAATTGAGAATGACTAACGTTCAGATATATTTGATTATTAAAGTTATGTATCAAAAAGAAAGCACATCATAAAGAAAATAAATTATCACTGTTTACAATTTTTTGTTAAAGTGTCAAGGCTTAGATAATGTAGCTTCCGAAGAGTCTGGAAAAGTTTTTCTACATTCGGATACTACCTATAGTAAAGCTTTTGTTCTTCATCCTCAGTTAAACGGGAATTGATTCCTTGGATTAATTTTACTCCCCTTTCAGTTAAGTCTTTAAAAACTTTCAGTTTTTTTCCTTTCAAATAATACTGATTTTCACACCATGCATCGGGATCAGTATTCAAAAATCGCATATTAAAATTAAATCTCTTAAAAATTACTGATTGAGATGAAATAAAAAAATCAATATTTTTCTCCAATAAATGATTCACTTCTTTTAAACATTGTTGCTCTTACATCTTTATAATCGTCATCATCATTTTCTTTTTCAAATGCAATTCATTTTACAGCCATGCTTATTTTGACTTTTTTCTTCAAGTGCCATCAAAAATGAAAATGCAACTTGCTCCAAGTTAAGATACCGACGATGGCTTATTTGCAGCCTCTTTATCAAATTTTCTGTATTGAACACGTGATTTTAATAATTTTAAGTCTTGATTGGGGCTAAAGTCTGAGTGGGAGCTTTGAACCATGCCTTCACATAAATATTTATTATAAATAAACAAATGTCTGTAATACCTCCTTTTTCTAAATCTGTTAATGAGACCTGATGTCTGGAAAGAAGTATTTTGAGAAAATAAATTGCCTTAGACATCCACCTGGCATAATGAACAGCACCAGGCACTCTGAAAGAAATGTCAATTTGGGGAGACTCCTATAAAAATTAAACAATGTTAGTAGTAGATAAACGACAGTTCTGCCCATGCGGATCCCATGTTAATTCTGCGGATCCGTTCGGATGTTGTCCCTGGGCTGAGAGAGAGAGGGGGGCGTGGTCGGACCGGATGTGAGGAGAGGATGTTCGAAGGGTTGATAAGATTTTTTTTCCTTTTTTCAAATAAGGGGACTTGTAATTTTTTCAGACTTTAAGATATTTTTGAAATAAGGAGACTTGTAATTTTTTCAGACTTTAACAAATTTTTCAAATAAGGGGACTTGGAAAAAATTTTCAAATTTGAACGCGCAACCTACAAAAGAATTCATAGGCTAATGATTGTTGGCTTGAACCATTAGGCCGAGAATCCTTCAGGTATAAAATTGTAGGTGTATTGTGTTATACTTTAGTTTTGAAAATGAATTGGGACTTTGATTAATTTTTCGAAGTTTATTTTTTTTTCTTTATTTAGTTTTCTTTACCATTTAGTAATAGAACCAATGCAAATTGAATAAATGTTGCTTAATACATACTTCTAATGTTTAGCTAATTTTTGTATACCGTTTAAGATTATAGCATATATTTAATAAGTAACAGTTTACTAGGATATTAAAGTAGGGTTTAGGATACCCATACATTTTCTACAAATTTCTTGTACTGTTAGGGAAGTGAGAAAATTATACCATAGAACGATTTTAGTACGTATAGTTTTTACAAATAATGATTTAGATAGTGTATGAACTTTTTTATCTAAACATTTTTTTTTTTCTTAAGAGATTTTTACCCAAGTTTTAATTTTAAGTTAAATAAGTAATTTTACAACAAATATTTTTTTAACCAACAGTTTTAATTTTAAGTTAAATAATTTTACAACAAATATTTTTTAATTAATTTACAACAAATATTTTTTTAATCAAGAGTTAATTTATTTTTTAACCAAGTTTTAATTTTAAGTGAAATAATTTTACAACAAATACATTTCTAACAAGAGTTAATTTAATTTTACAACAAATAGAAGAGTTTTAATTTTAAGTGAATAATTAATTTTACAACAAATATTTTTTTTTTTAACCAAGTTTTAATTTTAAGTTAAATAATTCTACAACAAATATTTTTTACAAGTTTTAATTTTAAGTGAAATAATTTTACAACAAATATTTTTTTTTTACCAAGTTTTAATTTTAGTTAAATAATTTTACAACAAATATTTTTTTAATCAAGTTTTAATTTATCAAGAAAAAAATTTTAATCAAGTGTTTTTAATTTATCAAGGAAAAAAAAATTTAATCAAGAGTTTTAATTTTTGTATATCGTATTTTTGTTAAGTAGCCGTTTAACATTAAAGTACAGTTTTCTACAAATTTCTTCTACTGTTAGGCAAGTGAGAAAATTATACCATAGAAAGATTTTTACAAATAATGATATAGTCTTATATTCTATTGCGAGAAAACCACTTTAGCCATATATCCCCCAAAACTCAAGTTTTTGTATACGAAATGCATGAATACGCGTTAGATCCCCTTACAAAGTCCTCCTACCAAGGCACCCCTCATCCTAAGCAGATACCCCACGTGCAGGTTTACCTTAAAGCACAAACAAACAAAGTATTAATCTAAACATTTTTTCTTACCAACACAGTTTGGATAAATCTTAGGCAGCGATTATACTAGTTTATATTTTCTATAGATCAATTAGAGAAAAAATTACATTTTTAGTAATCCTACAAAATATTCTTACTGTATATCACAAGTAGAGTACCATGATTTATAGAGTTTGAATACGATACGAATTCGATTGTTTATGTGCAACACTCATTGCAGTTTGACTATGAAAGCATAATTGTATACATGAATCAACCTTTTGAGTGGTATGCACTTAACCTATTTTATAGAAAGGTGAGCACAAACTTTTAGACTAGATAGTACTATTGTTAGAAAGTTGAACTATTGGAAATAAAAATTGAAGATGCGTTTTAGCACAGTTTTATACTGCATGTACTTAAATATCTTTCAATACTTAGATAGTTTAAATCGAAAATCATTACTTAAACTAAAAAATACAAGGTTTTTACTTACGTGAAGGGACATCGTTCTAAATCTTCTAGTCTCTGGACAAAGTACCAACATCTATACGGCTAGCAAGACCGGAAAATCGAATAATGATTTAAAATACATTATCCCTAATTCCCGGTCCAACTAGCACATGTTCATTAATTCTTAATCTTGGCTGAAATAGGTATATTATTTTGACACTAAAAACAAAACACATTTGAAGATATTAAACGCTTTAAAAGTAATTTTTTTTTTCTTATAACAATTTACCAGATTCACAATGCTATTTTATGTAGGATAAAATTAGTTAGCAAGCGAAAATGTAATCTTAATTAGAATTTACTGAAATACAGATATCATGCATGCCTTATTTTCTATTAGGAGAAAGCCCTCAAAACCCAGTTTTCGTATACAAACTGCTTAAAGTACTTCTACCGATAATGCCTATTGCTATTAATTACACTGGATTACCCACTTAAAATTTTGCAAAACACCAAAATACAGAAAAACATACATTAACAATAACAAAAAAAATCACACTTAAAAGTACAACACATCAAAAGTGCAACTATAAGAACCACATAATTATTTTCATAGAGAATTACGGTATCAACTTATATGTAACTAAAATAATAGAAAATATTACACTTACCCTGTACTTGTACACGCGAGAGGTGAAAATACTCACATAATTAACAAAAGAATGATTGAAGTAAAATCCACGTGCATATCCCTAGTACAGCTGATAACAGAAATTTAGAGATAAGAGAGTGCCTTGAGGCTCTACAGAGCCGGTACAATAAGAGTTGGCCAGTTTACCGATAAGATAAAACCAGGGAGGGTGCTAGGGGAATACCGAATTGTGGGGACACGTGTTTCATTCTGCGTTCAAAAATGGGGACTTATGGATTAAGATGTTTACTACTTAAAAACATAATCTAATTTTTACAAACGCATTGGAACTTTGTAAAGGATATCTATTGAACACGTATTAAATACATTATGATTATTCTTCTGATCGACATTATATCCTAAATTGAAATATCAAAGTTAAGCTGCAACGGTTAATATATTTTATATAGTTTATGAAAATAATGAATCATTAAATTAATTTCTGTGAAACAATTAGCAAAGATCATTATACTAAAGCAAATTATTTTTGTTAAGTTTTGATAAATAACAGTAATAAATTATAGGCATTGCAGATGAATGAATATTTACGTATAAAATAGGTATTAAAATTATTGTTTAAAACAATTTTTAGAATAATAAACTAAAATTTTTATTTAATAAAATCATAAACTAAAATTATTAATGAAAACTTGTTAATAAATTAAACATATCAAAATTTTTACACTCAGTTTTTTTTATATACTTAAATTTTACATAGACATCCTTTTAATAAATGCATAAACTAAAACAATTTTTTACAATAATAAACTAAAATTTTTATTTAATAAATTCATAAACTAAAACAATTTTTACAATAATAAACTAAAATTTTTTAATAAAGTCATAAACTGAAATTATTAATGAAAACCTGTTAATAAACTAAACTGATTACTCTAAAAGATAGCTAATCACAACATATATCAGAAAAAATATAAGCAATTATAATACCTGAAAAATACCGGACAGCACTCTTGTTGCATGCGGACTAAACATCGGTCAGCTCGGCTAAAGAATTATTAGGTATCCGTTGCAGGAGAACTTACCTACGCCCAACCTACAAACTCTACAAATTTAACGGCAACTGATTTTCTCTTATCAGGTATCACAGATCAGATAAGAGATAAGGAAGTGACATGCGCAGAAGACACGTGATAGTGACGTGTGCAAATCTGTGTTGATTGAATATCCGGTAGGTTTCTGGCAGGATGTACATTGAGTGGCAACTCTCTGTAACAGGCTAAGACAAGTTAGATGATGCAATATCTACTGGGTTGAGAAAGTTTTAAGGTAGAGGGCGCTTGGGTAATCACGTGATTTTTTAAAGAATCCGTATAGAGACATTTTAGTTAGATAAAGTGGTCAGGTGTGTGTTGCGAGACTCCCTTTACACTGTGTGCGCCTATACTTAAGACGTGTGTTTTAATTGATTTTTCGCCGAGTTTCAAAAATGTGTTTGCTTGAATACACTCCCGAGTTTTATACTCAAAGTGATGCTGATGTGTTGCTGCAAGAAATAATACAATTGCCTTTAGATGTAAAGCCTCTGCAAAGTATTGAAAAGAAAATTTCCCCCGAGTTTTATACTGAAAGTGATGTTGACGTGCTACAGCAAGAATTGTTTCAATTACCCCTGCAAAGTAGTGAAAAGAAAATTTCCTCGACCCGTAAAGTAATTACTTTTGCTGATGAAGGAATCGATTACAGTTTACCTGGAGCAACAGTCTCTGTTTACTCTTGGATACCCATTTTGCAAAAAATACGTGAAGATCTACAGAAAGTGACAAATTATGAATTTAATATGGTGCAAGTGAACTTTGGCTCTGAAGAACAACCTAAAATTGAAGACGGCAACTACGAAGATTTTAATCTAGACCTATCATCAGGTGTATGCATTCTAAGTTTTGGATCTAAACGAACTTTGGATTTTAAACCAGCGAACTGTGAAACCACTACCATTAAATTAGAACATGGCTCAATGTGTAAGATATATCCCCCAACCAACAAACTTTTAACGCATGGTATTCCTTCTGAACCTTATGTGACAGACCCGCACATTAACCTTACATTTGCCAAAATGTACATTTATGAGCCTTCTCCGAAAAGGGCAAAGTTGGACGATTGGACGGGCGATCTTTACCATAGCTTATATGCTTCTGTAAATAGTACATGGCACTTGGAAAGACTTATCTACGTTTCACTTCACGATGAAAGAACTGACTTGAAGATTTATATTAGACAATTTATACAGAATGCCCAATTAGACTATATACCAACCGGTCAGGGAGTCGTGATGAACCCTTCCACATGGATCGAATTTATTGTAAAACTATTAGATTTTAATATAGGTCATAGCAATAGCTCTTTTATTTGTAATAATCAATTATCTGTATTTAATGATGATGGAAAATGCATCTTACAACAAATTTACAAAACCGCAGATTCATTCACGTTAAATCCAATTTCCTTAACACTTTTAAATGATCAAGTAAAAAAACTTTGCGAAATGAGAAATGAAATATTGGAATGCATTTTAAAAACGCTATATACGACGACCCTGCCTCATTTAATTTTAAAATTAAAGCCGCAAAAATGTAACCGCGAACTCCATTGTAATTACGATGAAGCTAAACAACAATTAATGGATATAGTACATCAGGAAATTTTTAAAAACATAGGCCGGGTTCAGGATCATCCTTCGCAAAGGATACATGCTTGTTCGAATAGAACACATGTTGATGAGAGAGAGGGTCTTATAAGTAGTAAAGCATGGTTTATGGTCGACATGCCGTATATTGCAAGAGAGATATGCGAGAACAAATGTACTTGTCATTATGACGGAGAATTTTTTTCAAACATTTTCATTGAAGACTACATGAAGTATCTTCAAAATGTGCTATTTAATACATTTTTTCAACCGTTTTCAGATTTTACTAATTTCAAGGATGGCAAAACATGTGTAATTATGTGATGTATAACTAGTATTGCGATTGTAAAAAATATATTAAAACCATTGTGATTATGAAGAAAAGGTATGCTTGCTTCTACAACAGTAGAATTTTACTCACTTGTGCATGCTTAGTTATAGAATACTCATTGAAAAGTTATTATTTTCTTAATTGTGTAAATAGTTTGTGTAATTTAAAATATATTTTTGTAAATAAATAAGTTTAAATACGAAAACTTTTCTGCGTTTTCTTTATGTGTACATGTGTGTTGATTACTTGCAAAATAAAAATCTATAAAATTTTACTGCAGCAAAAAGTGGTAAAGGTAGCATACTTGGTCACGATTTAAGGTTCTCGTTTTATACTTATCTTTTATACACTACAAGGTAGAAAGTTAGAAATTTAACAAAATTTATTGAAGCATGTACTATGGAAACATTAATCTACCACATAGAAATAAAATGTTTTGATTAAAATCATAAATTTAAGTGTGATAGGTAAATTGTGTTACATGAGAATTCCCAAAGTACTAATTTTTTATAAAATGAACTTAGCTAAAAAAGTTAGTTTCCATAATTTTATAACTTAATCGATTTTACAGGTTTTTCAAAAATAAAGTTAAGTGAGATAAAGAAACTTAGTATTTTTAAATAAAGATTTTTTAGGTGTTCTTTAATGTAAAGATCTTACCATATTTTACTTGAAGTAACAGAATATTTAAAATCATACACTATGTTTTTAAAACATTAAGAGTATTACCTTGGCATATTTTTATAAATTTTATTAAGTAATGGGCTTGAATATTTTTATGAGAAATATCAACTAAGTGCACATGTTACACATTTTACTGATTGAGATGGTTATGCTTACAAATTTTAAATAAATATGCTCTTACTTTTATACATGTTACTTGTTCAAACTAAGTATACTTTTGATTTGTATACGTTTATGAGTTCTCATAAGTTATGAAATTATTTCTCGAAAGGAACTTAGCTATTAGAACTTTGTAAATTTCGTAGAAGTAGTATGCTTAACATGTTTTTGATAAAATAGATTTAAATGTGGTACAGAAATGATCAGCTATTTTAGCATAGATGTATAAACTTATCTTTATGTAAACCTTAACTAAATAAAAGTAATATAATATATGTCTGTACAAAGTGAGGGACTTAGGCTATTTTTCAGAATTATCAAGTAAAGGGTTTTACAAAATACTTAGTAAACTGCATTAATAGATTGTAAGGTGTAATTTTTTCTTTTAGAAGTTTTGCACATTGGTATATTTTATGTTCTGATAAGTCGTTGAATATGTTCTTGAAATAAACTAACATATCTGTACTTTGAAAATTTTATAGAAGTGACGAACTTTGGTATTTTTAGAATGTTACGAACTTGATACATTTTTTTCTGAAGTGCTAGATATGTGAAATTGTCTTTTTAGAAACATTGAATTATTCAACTTAGTACATTTTAGTTACTCTTGCAAGATAACGGACTTAGAATTTTTTACAAATAGCAAGCTAGTAACTTGATAAACATGCTTGCAAATATTTTTGAAATAACATTCTTAAAAATATCAAAGTTGTAACTACTATAAAAGAAATAAACAAATTAATATATTATTTTAAAATATTAGTTTACAACTAGTAGTTACAACTTGATAATTTTTAAGAATGTTATTTAAAAATATTTGCAAGCATGTTTATCAAGTTACTAGCTTGCTATTTGTAAAAAATTCTAAGTCCGTTATCTTGCAAGAGTAACTAAAATGTACTAAGTTGAATAATTCAATGTTTCTAAAAAGACAATTTCACATATCTAGCACTTCAGAAAAAATGTATCAAGTTTCGTAACATTCTAAAAATACCAAAGTTCGTCACTTCTATAAAATTTTCAAAGTACAGATATGTTAGTTTATTTCAAGAACATATTCAACGACTTATCAGAACATAAATATACCAATGTGCAAAACTTCTAAAAGAAAAAAATTACACCTTACAATCTATTAATGCAGTTTACTAAGTATTTTGTAAAACCCTTTACTTGATAATTCTGAAAAATAGCCTAAGTCCCTCACTTTGTACAGACATATATTATATTACTTTTATTTAGTTAAGGTTTACATAAAGATAAGTTTATACATCTATGCTAAAATAGCTGATCATTTCTGTACCACATTTAAATCTATTTTATCAAAAACATGTTAAGCATACTACTTCTACGAAATTTACAAAGTTCTAATAGCTAAGTTCCTTTCGAGAAATAATTTCATAACTTATGAGAACTCATAAACGTATACAAATCAAAAGTATACTTAGTTTGAACAAGTAAACATGTATAAAAGTAAGAGCATATTTATTTAAATTTGTAAGCATAACCATCTCAAATCAGTAAAATGTGTAACATGTGCACTTAGTTGATATTTCTCATAAAAATATTCAAGCCCATTACTTAATAAAATTTATAAAAATATGCCAAGGTAATACTCTTAATGTTTTTAAAAACATAGTGTATGATTTTAAATATTCTGTTACTTCAAGTAAAATATGGTAAGATCTTTTACATTAAAGAACACCTAAAAAATCTTTATTTAAAAAATACTAAGTTCTTTATCTCACTTAACTTTAATTTTTGAAAAAACCTGTAAAATCGATTAAGTTATAAAATTATGGAAACTAACTTTTTTAGCTAAGTTCAGTTTATAAAAAATTAGTACTTTGGGAATTCTCATGTAACACAATTTACCTATCACACTTAAATTTATGATTTTAATCAAAACATTTTATTTCTATGTGGTAGATTAATGTTTCCATAGTACATGCTTCAATAAATTTTGTTAAATTTCTAACTTTCTACCTTGTAGTGTATAAAAGATAAGTATAAAACGAGACCTTAAATCGTGACCAAGTATGCTACCTTTACCACTTTTTGCTGTCAGTAAAATTTTATAGATTTTTATTTTGCAAGTAATCAACACACATGTACACATAAAGAAAACGCAGAAAAGTTTTCGTATTTAAACTTATTTATTTACAAAAATATATTTTAAATTACACAAACTATTTACACAATTAAGAAAATAATAACTTTTCAATGAGTATTCTATAACTAAGCATGCACAAGTGAGTAAAATTCTACTGTTGTAGAAGCAAGCATACCTTTAGTCATTGCATAATCACAATGGTTTTAATATATTTTTTACAATCGCAATACTAGTTATACATCACATAATTACACATGTTTTGCCATCCTTGAAATTAGTAAAATCTGAAAACGGTTGAAAAAATGTATTAAATAGCACATTTTGAAGATACTTCATGTAGTCTTCAATGAAAATGTTTGAAAAAAATTCTCCGTCATAATGACAAGTACATTTGTTCTCGCATATCTCTCTTGCAATATACGGCATGTCGACCATAAACCATGCTTTACTACTTATAAGACCCTCTCTCTCATCAACATGTGTTCTATTCGAACAAGCATGTATCCTTTGCGAAGGATGATCCTGAACCCGGCCTATGTTTTTAAAAATTTCCTGATGTACTATATCCATTAATTGTTGTTTAGCTTCATCGTAATTACAATGGAGTTCGCGGTTACATTTTTGCGGCTTTAATTTTAAAATTAAATGAGGCAGGGTCGTCGTATATAGCGTTTTTAAAATGCATTCCAATATTTCATTTCTCATTTCGCAAAGTTTTTTTACTTGATCATTTAAAAGTGTTAAGGAAATTGGATTTAACGTGAATGAATCTGCGGTTTTGTAAATTTGTTGTAAGATGCATTTTCCATCATCATTAAATACAGATAATTGATTATTACAAATAAAAGAGCTATTGCTATGACCTATATTAAAATCTAATAGTTTTACAATAAATTCGATCCATGTGGAAGGGTTCATCACGACTCCCTGACCGGTTGGTATATAGTCTAATTGGGCATTCTGTATAAATTGTCTAATATAAATCTTCAAGTCAGTTCTTTCATCGTGAAGTGAAACGTAGATAAGTCTTTCCAAGTGCCATGTACTATTTACAGAAGCATATAAGCTATGGTAAAGATCGCCCGTCCAATCGTCCAACTTTGCCCTTTTCGGAGAAGGCTCATAAATGTACATTTTGGCAAATGTAAGGTTAATGTGCGGGTCTGTCACATAAGGTTCAGAAGGAATACCATGCGTTAAAAGTTTGTTGGTTGGGGGATATATCTTACACATTGAGCCATGTTCTAATTTAATGGTAGTGGTTTCACAGTTCGCTGGTTTAAAATCCAAAGTTCGTTTAGATCCAAAACTTAGAATGCATACACCTGATGATAGGTCTAGATTAAAATCTTCGTAGTTGCCGTCTTCAATTTTAGGTTGTTCTTCAGAGCCAAAGTTCACTTGCACCATATTAAATTCATAATTTGTCACTTTCTGTAGATCTTCACGTATTTTTTGCAAAATGGGTATCCAAGAGTAAACAGAGACTGTTGCTCCAGGTAAACTGTAATCGATTCCTTCATCAGCAAAAGTAATTACTTTACGGGTCGAGGAAATTTTCTTTTCACTACTTTGCAGGGGTAATTGAAACAATTCTTGCTGTAGCACGTCAACATCACTTTCAGTATAAAACTCGGGGGAAATTTTCTTTTCAATACTTTGCAGAGGCTTTACATCTAAAGGCAATTGTATTATTTCTTGCAGCAACACATCAGCATCACTTTGAGTATAAAACTCGGGAGTGTATTCAAGCAAACACATTTTTGAAACTCGGCGAAAAATCAATTAAAACACACGTCTTAAGTATAGGCGCACACAGTGTAAAGGGAGTCTCGCAACACACACCTGACCACTTTATCTAACTAAAATGTCTCTATACGGATTCTTTAAAAAATCACGTGATTACCCAAGCGCCCTCTACCTTAAAACTTTCTCAACCCAGTAGATATTGCATCATCTAACTTGTCTTAGCCTGTTACAGAGAGTTGCCACTCAATGTACATCCTGCCAGAAACCTACCGGATATTCAATCAACACAGATTTGCACACGTCACTATCACGTGTCTTCTGCGCATGTCACTTCCTTATCTCTTATCTGATCTGTGATACCTGATAAGAGAAAATCAGTTGCCGTTAAATTTGTAGAGTTTGTAGGTTGGGCGTAGGTAAGTTCTCCTGCAACGGATACCTAATAATTCTTTAGCCGAGCTGACCGATGTTTAATCCGCATGCAACAAGAGTGCTGTCCGGTATTTTTCAGGTATTATAATTGCTTATATTTTTTCTGATATATGTTGTGATTAGCTATCTTTTAGAGTAATCAGTTTAGTTTATTAACAGGTTTTCATTAATAATTTCAGTTTATGACTTTATTAAAAAATTTTAGTTTATTATTGTAAAAATTGTTTTAGTTTATGAATTTATTAAATAAAAATTTTAGTTTATTATTGTAAAAAATTGTTTTAGTTTATGCATTTATTAAAAGGATGTCTATGTAAAATTTAAGTATATAAAAAAAACTGAGTGTAAAAATTTTGATATGTTTAATTTATTAACAAGTTTTCATTAATAATTTTAGTTTATGATTTTATTAAATAAAAATTTTAGTTTATTATTCTAAAAATTGTTTTAAACAATAATTTTAATACCTATTTTATACGTAAATATTCATTCATCTGCAATGCCTATAATTTATTACTGTTATTTATCAAAAATTAACAAAAATAATTTGCTTTAGTATAATGATCTTTGCTAATTGTTTCACAGAAATTAATTTAATGATTCATTATTTTCATAAACTATATAAAATATATTAACCGTTGCAGCTTAACTTTGATATTTCAATTTAGGATATAATGTCGATCAGAAGAATAATCATAATGTATTTAATACGTGTTCAATAGATATCCTTTACAAAGTTCCAATGCGTTTGTAAAAATTAGATTATGTTTTTAAGTAGTAAACATCTTAATCCATAAGTCCCCATTTTTGAACGCAGAATGAAACACGTGTCCCCACAATTCGGTATTCCCCTAGCACCCTCCCTGGTTTTATCTTATCGGTAAACTGGCCAACTCTTATTGTACCGGCTCTGTAGAGCCTCAAGGCACTCTCTTATCTCTAAATTTCTGTTATCAGCTGTACTAGGGATATGCACGTGGATTTTACTTCAATCATTCTTTTGTTAATTATGTGAGTATTTTCACCTCTCGCGTGTACAAGTACAGGGTAAGTGTAATATTTTCTATTATTTTAGTTACATATAAGTTGATACCGTAATTCTCTATGAAAATAATTATGTGGTTCTTATAGTTGCACTTTTGATGTGTTGTACTTTTAAGTGTGATTTTTTTTGTTATTGTTAATGTATGTTTTTCTGTATTTTGGTGTTTTGCAAAATTTTAAGTGGGTAATCCAGTGTAATTAATAGCAATAGGCATTATCGGTAGAAGTACTTTAAGCAGTTTGTATACGAAAACTGGGTTTTGAGGGCTTTCTCCTAATAGAAAATAAGGCATGCATGATATCTGTATTTCAGTAAATTCTAATTAAGATTACATTTTCGCTTGCTAACTAATTTTATCCTACATAAAATAGCATTGTGAATCTGGTAAATTGTTATAAGAAAAAAAAAATTACTTTTAAAGCGTTTAATATCTTCAAATGTGTTTTGTTTTTAGTGTCAAAATAATATACCTATTTCAGCCAAGATTAAGAATTAATGAACATGTGCTAGTTGGACCGGGAATTAGGGATAATGTATTTTAAATCATTATTCGATTTTCCGGTCTTGCTAGCCGTATAGATGTTGGTACTTTGTCCAGAGACTAGAAGATTTAGAACGATGTCCCTTCACGTAAGTAAAAACCTTGTATTTTTTAGTTTAAGTAATGATTTTCGATTTAAACTATCTAAGTATTGAAAGATATTTAAGTACATGCAGTATAAAACTGTGCTAAAACGCATCTTCAATTTTTATTTCCAATAGTTCAACTTTCTAACAATAGTACTATCTAGTCTAAAAGTTTGTGCTCACCTTTCTATAAAATAGGTTAAGTGCATACCACTCAAAAGGTTGATTCATGTATACAATTATGCTTTCATAGTCAAACTGCAATGAGTGTTGCACATAAACAATCGAATTCGTATCGTATTCAAACTCTATAAATCATGGTACTCTACTTGTGATATACAGTAAGAATATTTTGTAGGATTACTAAAAATGTAATTTTTTCTCTAATTGATCTATAGAAAATATAAACTAGTATAATCGCTGCCTAAGATTTATCCAAACTGTGTTGGTAAGAAAAAATGTTTAGATTAATACTTTGTTTGTTTGTGCTTTAAGGTAAACCTGCACGTGGGGGTATCTGCTTAGGATGAGGGGTGCCTTGGTAGGAGGACTTTGTAAGGGGATCTAACGCGTATTCATGCATTTCGTATACAAAAACTTGAGTTTTGGGGGATATATGGCTAAAGTGGTTTTCTCGCAATAGAATATAAGACTATATCATTATTTGTAAAAATCTTTCTATGGTATAATTTTCTCACTTGCCTAACAGTAGAAGAAATTTGTAGAAAACTGTACTTTAATGTTAAACGGCTACTTAACAAAAATACGATATACAAAAATTAAAACTCTTGATTAAATTTTTTTTTCCTTGATAAATTAAAAACACTTGATTAAAATTTTTTCTTGATAAATTAAAACTTGATTAAAAAATAAAAATTAATTAACTCTTGATTAAAAAAAATATTTGTTGTAAAATTATTTCACTTAAAATTAAAACTTGGTAAAAAATATTTGTTGTAGAATTATTTAACTTAAAATTAAAACTTGGTAAAAAAAAAATATTTGTTGTAAAATTAATTATTCACTTAAAATTAAAACTCTTCTATTTGTTGTAAAATTAAATTAACTCTTGTTTAGAAATGTATTTGTTGTAAAATTATTTCACTTAAAATTAAAACTTGGTTAAAAAATAAATTAACTCTTGATTAAAAAAATATTTGTTGTAAAATTAATTAAAAAAATATTTGTTGTAAAATTATTTAACTTAAAATTAAAACTGTTGGTTAAAAAAATATTTGTTGTAAAATTACTTATTTAACTTAAAATTAAAACTTGGGTAAAAATCTCTTAAGAAAAAAAAAATGTTTAGATAAAAAAGTTCATACACTATCTAAATCATTATTTGTAAAAACTATACGTACTAAAATCGTTCTATGGTATAATTTTCTCACTTCCCTAACAGTACAAGAAATTTGTAGAAAATGTATGGGTATCCTAAACCCTACTTTAATATCCTAGTAAACTGTTACTTATTAAATATATGCTATAATCTTAAACGGTATACAAAAATTAGCTAAACATTAGAAGTATGTATTAAGCAACATTTATTCAATTTGCATTGGTTCTATTACTAAATGGTAAAGAAAACTAAATAAAGAAAAAAAAATAAACTTCGAAAAATTAATCAAAGTCCCAATTCATTTTCAAAACTAAAGTATAACACAATACACCTACAATTTTATACCTGAAGGATTCTCGGCCTAATGGTTTAAGCCAACAATCATTAGCCTATGAATTCTTTTGTAGGTTGCGCGTTCAAATTTGAAAATTTTTTCCAAGTCCCCTTATTTGAAAAATTTGTTAAAGTCTGAAAAAATTACAAGTCTCCTTATTTCAAAAATATCTTAAAGTCTGAAAAAATTACAAGTCCCCTTATTTGAAAAAAGGAAAAAAAATCTTATCAACCCTTCGAACATCCTCTCCTCACATCCGGTCCGACCACGCCCCCCTCTCTCTCTCAGCCCAGGGACAACATCCGAACGGATCCGCAGAATTAACATGGGATCCGCATGGGCAGAACTGTCGTTTATCTACTACTAATGTTAGATTAATTCTTTATAGTTATCCTTGAGCTGTTGACTTCTTAAATGTTCTGCTAGAAAATTTGAAATTTCTTCCAAATTTTGTATTTTTCATGTTATAGTTTCACCTTTAATAGCAGTTTTGTGCTTTGTCTTGCCCAACTTAGACCACCCAATCTGAATTTTTTTATAATAACTGGATGAGGAGCAGTAGTTTTGACCACTTTGCAATTAAAAGAGATTTTATAATGATTACTAAAATATGGTGGCGACAAGGTAAATATAGAAGATTTCGATCCAGTAAATGCTGCAGCAAAAAATGCATGTTCCCCTAAGGCAACCAGTGGTATCAAAATACATTGCCTGGATTTTACCAACTGTCACCCATTCTTCAACTGCTGAAAATACAGCTTTTGGCCGAGTTATTCTAGTAATATTTTCAAGCTGAGAAACTTTTATTAACTGTTCTTCATCGCTACAGCTAATTAAAATCGCTATTCTCTCTACATTTTCTTTATTCAAAATATGAGGAAGCATGTTTCCATTCCAGTGAACAACAGCAACCTCTGAATCAGATTTTAAAATTTGCTTTTTATGAGATATATTCTTTGTTTTTGAAATTCTTGTCTTCGGAGTCTATTGCACGTCAAGGGTCCTGCACCAGAAAGATATTATGTGTTAGTATAAAATAAACAAAAACTTTGTGAAAAAACACACATAAAATGTTACTTATATCAGGATACGATCGTTTCGACTGAAAATTTTTTGTCTTCATCAGTCACTGATGAAGACTGAAAAAAAAAAGAAAAGAAATTCAGTCGAAACAATCATATCCTATTATAAGTAACATTTTATGTGTGTTTTTTCAGAAAGTTTTAATATATTTTAACGTTTAACACCACTATTCTGAATGTTTTTTCCGTTCCATTATGTGTTAGTATTGAACCACTTCTACGTTATACCAGTATGTAAATCATAACGATAATATGGGAGCTAGGGGAGGCATAGCCTCTTCCTGCCCAGACATATCGGCACCCATTTTCATTCTAAAAGTATATAAGGATAACGGATAGCAAAAATAGCCTTGTAATAAAAAGAATTTGAGAGGTTTCTCTTAGATGTGCTTCACCTGAAATACAAATCAAGATCTTTCTTCTGAAGCATAGAAATTCATATCAAATAAATAAAAATATTTCACGAATTGTAGTTTAAGTTATGAAAATTCTTGATTTATTTTTTGTTTTTTGATGCAAATAATACAAGAAACGGTCAAAATTATTTAAAATTCTTAATTTGACTTTTTTCCACTAATTTTACAAAAATGCAGATTTTGGTAACATGATTCACAAACTGACCTAAAAAACACTGAATGTCATTAAATATTGCTTTTGTTGAGAGTAAAAGTTCAAAACAATGACAGTTTTTATGAAATAAAACAAGAACCAGGTTTGTAGAGCAAATAGTTTATACTAAATAAAGGAAAAATTAGATATTTTCATCAAAAATCGTAATTTTTCAAGAATTGAACCTCGATGCGACACGGGTTAATATTATGCAGTTGAGCTAAAACTTTACCAATCTCATTTTCTAGTTAATTAGCAACTTTTAGGGGGGTGCTTCAAAAAATAACATTAAAAAAAATTCCCCCATATAACTTGTGACCACACTATGGTATAGCCTATCGGCCACGATCATTTCAGGAGCTTTGCAGTAACAAATCGATTGAATTTTTTAATGAAGTTGTAATCAAACTTTTCAAAATGACTCAATATACAGGAACTATTTGTGGGTATTTCTGAAGATTTTCTCTGGAAAGCGAGTTGAGCTTCTGCCTTTCCACGAGAGCTGAGGTCCATAGGAATGTAGGAAAAACGCGACCCATTAAAAAGACATTCCACCTCGAAACAATAATTTTTATTTAAATATTGGGCATGAACTTATTTTGTTTTGTAAATATGAGGATGGTATTGAATCGGATGTTAGGCTGTCCCAAAATTCTTCGGTTAGAGTAAAGGGGGTGGCTTTGGCGAAATTCGAAGGTGTATAAAATAGGGAGTAAGCCATCTTTAGAAAGCTCTCGGTGTTTGATTTGCTTTATTTTTTATGTATTTATTTATTTACATGTTACAGTGTTTGAACACAGTCGAATTATTATTTCAAACAATAATTAGATATAGAATGTACGCCATTTTTTATGTATTTTGAGAATCAGCAGTTCTGATAAATTATAATAATAATCACGAAAATTAACAGCGTTAAATACAAAAGAATTGCTTTTGGAAGTCGAAACCACAGGTCAAGGTCACGAATGTCAGTAAGTTCGTTCGGATAAAATAATTAGAATGGGGAGGATCTTTGCACAAAGACAAGACGGTCGGGGTATCCGGGAAGCCCTAACCCCAGGCAAACTGAAAACAAAGGGTGTTTTCTGATACTCTTGCTCCACAAAGAAACTCACAAAATACTTAATCACACTTAAGATTATTATATCCTGCAAAAATATTTGAAAGTAATACGATGATGAACGTTTTATTATTTATTATATCGATTATTCTGCTTAGAAAAGATACAATTCTCTTATTGAGATTTTTTAAAACAAAATATTTTATACCATTTTTACGAAGGTAGGATTGAAAAGTAATGCACACTTGCTTGTAGAACTCGAACGAAATGGCCTTTAGAAGTGCTCCAAGCTGTATGTGGAAGTAACAGTCCCTCTCTGTAAGCATGTGCAGTTTGAATGCGTTCCGTTCACGCAGTGTATTTGGGAAAGCAAAAGTATGCGTTAGATCTGCCTATCCGCAGTTTTATTTCTTATGAATTAAATTATCCATTAAATACATGAAGTTAAAAATATGCAAACTAGTAATAGCAAAGACCTTCCAAATAATGGAATAATTTTACAAGTATGTATTTTTAGAGGAGGAAAAAAACTATATTTAAACTCATAGTTTAAAGTACATTTTGTTTTCGAAGGTTCTAAAAATTTTATAGAAACAATTATTATTGTATGTATGTAAACTTGTCAAGTTATACGTTTGCATATAGGAAAGGGTGGGGTGGGATGGGTATTAGAAACTGAAAATATGTACTCATGAACATTGACATTCATTAAAAAAAAAAAAAAAAAAACTGAGTTGTAGGCATAAATACCTTTAAACATCGTCAGTCTCGCTATCTTTAGCCACCTGCCTTGAATCCCCTCCCCCCGAAAAAAAGAGAACTTTGTATTTTACAAGTCATTTTTTCCGCATACCAATTTACTTGGAGAAATTGCTTTGTCTAGTGTTAGCTTAACTTTGACCATATTAAATCAAGAAAAGTTCGTAAAAGTTGTGTATTATTTTATTATCGCACCTAGACATTTGCGCACCCAAGTGGGAGGAAGGGTTAGGATAAACCCCTCCCAGATCTAACACGTGGGTAGTTTTAGTTTCATTTACATCTAATTAGCATTAGCAATCCCATTAACTAATTAATTCACACTAAAAATAAATTATATATAATTAGCTCTATTTATTTTCTCGGTTAATTTATATATACTACACTGTCTACCAATAAGTATTTGGACACCTATGCAAATGACGATATCTGCGGTCCTGAGGTACGTCACGGCCTCCGCCGGTATATACATGGCAACAACAACACCGGCCACGGAAACTTCCGCTGACGTCACGACCTCCGTCCTAGCAGTCTTGGGCGAATCGGCTTTCAGAATCTTTAAAACGTTTATATTTTCAATGGTTTTAAAGATGCTATCTAATTCTTAAACTGAGATGACATGGCAAGTTACTGAAATAACATTAAATGAGAATTCTGAATTGAAATTGCAAAATGTTTATGAACAAGCTATAATGCTTTTAATTAATTTATCTATAATATACTAGTGTACATTTTCTGAAAAGTTTAGGTATTATATCTTCTACACCTTCCATTAATTATTTAATTAAAAAAAAACATGAATTTATGCTTAAAAAAGATAAATAAAGACACACTAAGAAGGAAAATAAAGAAAAGTATTTTATTTAAATTTACAAAAATACATTTAAAGATAATGAAAGCGATCTTATTCATGATTATAAATGTTATAATCCAGTTATACTCTTAACCAGTTACAGTAAAACCTAAATTAATAGAATAAATATAAATTATTTTCTTTCTAATTATCTCAAAGAAATTATAATAATAAACATAATAAAAGCACTTTATTAGTATTTTTAAGGCTTTATAAAGAATTAAATATTATTTACATTTAGAGCAATATATTTTTTCACAATTTGCACACAGCATGTGTATCCTTAAAGTACATGTATAACAATATAAATGAAAAATATCAAAATAAATCCAACCTTTATTTTACCGAAGAACACATATTAAACAGTGATCAATTCTAGCACAGTTAAAAACCCTTGACATATAAACTATTTTTATCGTAGCTAAACCAAAATTAAATGTATATATACATGTAAATATATCTTTAAACGCTTTTTTCCCAAAACTGGCAATAGTACTTAAGCAAAATAATCATTATTACTTCACTGAATAAATTTATATATTTAAGTAGCCATTTAATATAATTCAGACACATGAAACAGCTTAAGAACAATCCAATCTTTTCTGAAGAAAACGTAAAACTAATCCTTTAAATTGCAGATATACCTATGTTTTATTAGTGCAGGAATTTAGAATAATACTGAGACAGATGAAATCTATTTACATTTCCGATTTATCAGATAACTTCATCTGCTCTAGAATGAACTGTTTATTGTTATAAACTTCATTTTCCTCATTTTTAATGATGCATTTTCCCCATCGTTTCAAACAATTCTCTTTATCATTTTCTTCGAGGTTTTTTACTGCACTTAGTAAATTTTCAAGGGTACTCCATCGTACAAGAAGGTCTTCAGGGTCATTTAAAATGCTTTTAAATTTAGTAAGAGGAACAGCTGTATCACCATAAAAGATATTTACACTCATATCACAATTGATTTTTATGCTTGATATAATAGTTGGAGCCGAAACAATAATATTTAACAAAAAAAACTTCATTAGCATTATTTATCACAACAGGCTTTAAATGCAAATTAAATTTATCGACTTTTATCTCAATCTCTTTCTGCATATCATTGAAGCTTTTGATTTTATCACCATCTAAAATTTTCTGATAGTTTGCATCAGTCAATTTTGATAGCTTTTCAGTTGTACTTGGTCTTGAAGGAATTTTATTTTCCGTCAGGTATTTTGGGCAGTTTTTAAATATTGAAGGATGAGCACCATCTCTCAGTTGTGGACATTTCCTTGGAGTTTTTAAAATCTTACCTTCTCTATCAGGTATTTCATCAATCTTTATAAATATCAGATTCCACAAAATGCTCTGCACACACGACACTTCTAGCGGATGGTGACCAGTCTTTACGCGGAATTTTCTTTATCCACAG